>JBBPBX010016618.1:20552-38655 GCA_038048925.1 Garcialebias charrua | reverse complement strand
GATCTGTCACCTCTGATTTATTTCATAACTTCTGTTGGAGCAAAGTTTAGTAATAAATCTCAGATCAGCGGCTCGTCTTATAGTTCCTGCTTACTGCTACAACTTTGCCTCATCTGGTTTTAGTTGAAAAACACCTTTCAGACCACTCATATGATTGTATACAGTTACATGAGGAGGTGTGACAAATATGGAGACGAGCACGTCCCTTTAGTTCAGAACAAATAGGAAATGAAGTGGAATCAACTTGTTTTAACCAAGTTTATGAAAGGCAGGTAATAATGTGCCTGTGTCTGGGTGCATTATTCTCATATGTCAGCTAAATATATATTTAAAAAATGGCTATAACTCAGTCAGTTTTACAGATGAGCTAAAAATGTGGGTTCTTGTAGCGGAGAGTCTCCCACAACCCACACTCTGTATGCAAACAGACCACGTGAGGTTTCTGTTCAACACTTTGACATGCGAGGCGGCAGGTTGATCAAACAAGCCTTTCATTACAGGTGCACTGTCTTTTTCTCAGAGTTTGAACCTAAAGATGATCACAAACACATGTGTGTGACTGACAAGAAAATGCCCAGCTCAGGATCATTGTTTCAAGACAAATCAGTTCTGTATAATTTAACAAAACCTTTTGTTCTGTGTATCATTGACAGTGACCAAGTCTTAACTTATGACAAATACTGTAGCTCTGCTGCTTTTACTGCCTCTCAGTTCTTCTTCCACTTCTCTTTTGTTCTTTTAAAAACAGCTACCAGCGAGCTTGTAGGTTTTCACCGAGCAACCTAATGTCGTTACTCCAAGGAATGCAGGAGTGGGTGAAAAACCGGATCACTTCCAATGAAAAACATGTAAAATAGCACAAGTGATGCACAAAATGGACAAGAGCAATGGGACATAAAAATAATTCAGTGCTACATAAGACAAAAGAACCAAACACCAAATCTTTCAACAATATTTTGTTTGACACACTGAATCTTGATAATGCCTGTATGGAAGTTATAGGTGTCTAATAAAGCAATGCTTATTGAATCATAATAAAGTAACATGGTAAATGGTAAATGGAGCTTATTTATATAGCGCTTTCCAGCCCCCTATGAGGGGCCCCAAAGTGCTTTACAATACCGACCATCCACCCATTCATACACACATTCATACACCAGTAGCGGCAGACTGCCATGCAAGGCGCCCTGTCCTACCGGGAGCAACTCGGGGTTAAGTGTCTTGCCCAGGGACACAACGACACATGGTGTGGGGAACCGGGATTCGAACCTCCAACCTTCCGATCGGGGGACGACTGCCATTACCACTACGCCACGGCCGCCCCTGCATGCATGATGGGGGAGTGGTGGCGCAGTGTTTAGAGACGGTGGGCCTGTGATCGGAAGATCGCCGGTTCAAACACTGGTACAGACAACATCAAAAATGTGGATGGAAAAAGGTGAAACACCCACACCTGCCTCCACCCTCATTCGCCCCACTCTGGGCCCCTGAGCAAGGCCCTTAACTCCCACCATCTGCTCACACAGACTCATGTTCGTGCTGCTGTTTGGAGTAATGTTTTTCTATGATATTAATGCTTAGTGTATTTTTAGTTTATGTTAGACTCATGGATCTCTAACCAGGACAATCACTGTAATGCCACTGTAATTGGTGATATGTGACTTATCTGTGCTGCTGATTTCTTGCCTTTAAGCTGCTGTATTCACACTCATCTGCTCACAACACTCATGTTCAGGCTGCTGTTTAATACACCGTATTGTTTTACATTTTCAGTGTTTAGCGCATAGATCCTAATACTGTTTCTTTAAATAGCGTCTTTTGATATACAGTAATTTAGGGTCAATCAATCTATAATAAAAAGTATTAGTGGAAAAGTAAAACCCAAAAGTAAAACCCAAACAAGATTAAAAATTTGCTAGATCACCAGTTCCTACCTGCAGAGTTTTTCCCAGACCCATACTGTTTCTTTATATACTTTTTTTTTTTGGCTGGAACTGGGACCCATGTGTACACAATTTTGTTCCACCTCATGTACATACAGAACCTTGAACCCTGAATGTATTCAAGTGACAGCAGCAGCACTAAATCATCATTCTGAGGCTTGTTGCTGCTCTTGCTTTCAGCATCTGTGCAACAAAACATCATCACAGTGCAGTTTCAGAACAGCCCCCCTGCAATCTTCACCTGACCTCTTTTGTTCTCACTGCTGTGAACAGGCTGCACAAAACCACACTTGTTACATGTGAGAGTCTTAAACTGCATTTAATAAGATTTATTTCAACAGAGCAAAGTCTCAAAATGTGACCGTTTTGTGTTTTTTTTATGTTTTCTTGAGACCTCCTTCACTTACTATCATTTTCTTTGCTGTCTTTCCTGGTGTTCTATTGTATTTTGAGACAGCAGCTAAATTAGACAATTCATCAGCCCATCACTGATACTACTTGTGTCTTGTCACAGGAAACCAGACACCCCGTTTCTACTGAGTCGTCATGTGTAGATGGTGACATGTGTTTTAGCACCCTTGCACCAAAACCCACAGGGGTTTTGTATGTCCCACAGCGTCAGTGTGCGTGTTCGCTGTTTTTTAATTTCACATCAAGTCATTGCATGTAGATCTGTGTGACAGAGGAGCTGTTTGCCCCCGAACCACAGAAAGAAGCAGGATGTTCATATTTAGACATGAGGCTTTGATGTTTTCCAACTCAAGGCTTTGGCTGAGCGTCTTCCTCTGACTTGTGTCTTTTCATTGTTTTATTGAACCTACACTGTTTTCCATCCTTACAGGCTGCACTTCTGTAACAGTCAGTCTATGGTTCAAATCAAACAAAACTATTTTCATTGTGACAGGCCTGTAAAGCAGAAAGCCACTCCTCTGCTACTCCCCACACACACACACACACACACACACACACACATGCAGGTCTCATCACTTCTGTATGTGCAGCTGAGACAGGATGACACTCGGACCATCTTTCACATGAAAGGATGGAAATGTGGCGAAAAGTTGCGATTTTGGCGTTTCTCACAGGTAAGACTTTATATATAACAAATCAAAGCAGAAGTTACTCTTGCGCAGTGGTGGCGAAAGTACTCAAACACTGTACTTAAGTAAAAGTACAGTAAAAAATAAACAGACAAAAATGTACTCTAGTAAAAGTAGAAGTACCATATTAATGTTTTTACTTGAGTAAAAGTAAATAAGTACTTGCTTTTAAAAATACTTAAAGTATTAAAGTAAAAGTACTTGCTGAATGTATTTGCCAATGCAATGGTCTACAAAATCATTAAGTGTGTGTATCGTAATACATTAATAGTGTTGAGTCATTTTAATGAACAATGATGCAGATAATACATGTTTTTATTGTGTTTACTCTGTGACACAGTTCACACTTGGACTTTTGATTCTGTGCGTCAGAATTTCAGGGATGACAAGCAGAGTTAAATGACATTAAGTAAAATAAGAAAGAGGAATGATTATACCTTTGAAAGTTTTTGTTTAACACAAAACAAAACCAATGTGTCATTTTAACTGCAGTAAAAATATTAAGTAAAAAGTTGTCTGTTTGTAAAAAAGGAGCATTAGACCTAACAAAGGAACATCTGATCATTTCAACTCCAGTTTGTCTTCAACTCTGATTAAAATACTGTCTAGTCAACTTATAATGGGTCAATAGTGAACAATATTTTAACTTCCTGACAATATTTTCAAAATTTGGACCCAAGTGTCGAGCCATTTAGAGACATCTCTTGTCTCCTAACATCATGAACTGACACATTTTAAAATCGCAGCAATAATTTATTGTTCA
Source organism: Garcialebias charrua (assembly GCA_038048925.1). NCBI lineage: Eukaryota > Metazoa > Chordata > Actinopteri > Cyprinodontiformes > Rivulidae > Garcialebias > Garcialebias charrua. The sequence goes on along the minus strand of JBBPBX010016618.1, from coordinate 34,849 downwards.
AGTTCAGAAGAAGTTGGTTTCAAAGTTTTTTGAGTCCAGTCTGTCTCTTTAGGGAGAGAGAATCTGTCCTGCTCTACTGAACAGTCTTTCAATAGGCTTTCAATAATATTTCAATAGTCTTTCAATAATATTTCAATTATCTTTCAATAATATTTCAATAATCTTTCAATAATCTTCAAGAAATGTGCCGCCGCTTTGGTGTGGGGGATAAGCGCGCGGCACATATTGAGGCTGAGCCTCTCTGCAGGCGTCGCGGGTTCGCGTCCCAGACCCGACTAGCTTCTTTCTGCAGTGTCTCTCCCTTCTCTCTACCCGTTTCGCCCTCTCCCTCTACAATAAAGGCCACTAGATCCCAAAAATGTAAAAAAATAATTAAATAATAATAATAATAATAATAATAATCTTCAAGAAATGTAGTGTAGTAGAAAGTACAGATACTTCATGTAAAATGTAGTGCAGTAAAAGTAAAAGTACCCACATTTAATTCTACTTAAGTAAAGTACAGATACATAAAAAATGTACTTAAGTACAGTAACAAAGTATTTGTACTTAGTTACATCCCACCACTGCTCTTCAGTTTAAGCAGCAGAAGTGTAACAGTCTGTCATTCAACCTTTATTTAGTCAGGTAAATCTTTTGAACCTCATGGGCTCATTTACGAAAGCGACCTGCTAAAACTAAAGAACAATGAACAGCAATGGTAGAATTTCCTTAAACAATAAACAATAAACAAACAAACAATAAACAATAGAAAACAAAAGAGAGAAAAAAAAAGATTTTTTTTTTTTTTAACAAAGTATCAAAAAACTAGCAAAACATTATAAGGTAGACGTATAAAATCAAAGACAGGAACAAATCTGCATTGGTTTTTGCCAGGATTCCAACAGATTCTGAAAACCATTTAGAGAAGTCAAGGTCGAGAGCTTCAGATCTTTTTGTAAGATATTCCATGAAGCAGGAGCGGAGTAGGAGAAGGCCCTTTTTCCAAGTTCAGTCCTCACTGACGGAACACTGCAGGTAATCATGTCCTGAGAGCGCACACTGTAGCTGCACTCACGCAAAGACATGTAGGAGGAGATGTATGAGGGCAGCAGACCAAGAAGTGATTTAAAGATGAAAATGTACCAGTGGAAGAGTCTGCGTGAGGTTAATGATGTCCAGTTAACCAGTGAATACAGGGTGCAGTGGTGGGTACGATAATCACAGCCAGTTATGAATCTTAGTGCACCATGATAGACAACATCCAACATCCGCAGGGTGCTTGTAGGAGCATTCATGTAGAAAATGTCACCGTAATCTGTCAAATACAGATGTTTGTGTTTTAGTAGCATCTATCAGGTTAACACGTGTTTTTCTTGAATGTCTCCAGTGGCAGGAGCAGCCGTGGCGATGCCAACAGAGCACCACATTTTTCTGAATGAAACACAAAGAACTGAAAAGGTTGTGTCCGGCTCCACTCTGGTTTTGCACTGCTGTTTGAACACCAGTGGGTTTGAGAGATGTCGAGTCTCCTGGCACTTCAACACTTCTGGAGTCAACAAGACACAAATGAAGTGTGAAAAAATTTGTGACTACACCGAAAAACTAAAGAGCAACTCGAGCAACCGGTGCTATACCAACACATGCAACGTCTCAGCTGTGAATGAAACTCATGCTGGATTGTACTATTGCAAAGTCAAAATAGAGATTCCCAAATTAGTGACTCAGTCAAGCAGCCACACAGAAGTGATTGGTAAGTATTATGTGTTGTTACAAAATAGCATTTTGCTCTAAGCGTACAGTTTATTAATTTATGAGCAGTGACGCTGTAATAGAGTTAGCATACACAAAGAATTCTTCTTCTTCTTCTTCTTCTTCTTCTTCTTCTTCTTCTTCTTCTTCTTCTTCTTCTTATTATTATTATTATTATTATTATTATTATTATTATTATTATTATTATTATTGTGTTTATTCAAGTGGATCAGTGGTTTTCAATCTCAGTTAGTTCAAATTTGTATTTACTGGAAGTTATTGTGAGGCAGAAGAAAAGTGCAAACTGCAGTGGTGTACACGATGTCGCTCTCATGAATCCATGAAGTTAGAGGTTGAATGATACTTTTCTATGGCTGAAGAAAATCTTTAGAAATCAAGGCAGTTGAAGAGGATGTGCTGATTGGTAACTCTAAATTGTCTCTAGGTGTGAGTGAGAGAGTGAATACATCCGTTCATGTTGTTACAGATGTGTTCATCTGTTCATGTCAATACAGATGTGATCATCTGTTCATGTCAATACAGATGTGTTCATCTGTTCATGTCGTTACAGATGTGTTCATCCGTTCATGTCATTACAGATGTGTTCATCCGTTCATGTCATTACAGATGTTGTTTGTCCGTTCATGTCATTACAGATGTGTTCATCCGTTCATGTCATTACAGATGTGTTCATCCGTTCATGTCAATACAGATGTGTTCATCCGTTCATGTCATTACAGATGTGTTCATCCATTCATGTCATTACAGATGTGTTCATCCGTTCATGTCATTACAAATGTGTTCATCCGTTCATGTCAATACAGATGTGTTCATCCGTTCATGTCATTACAGATGTGTTCATCCGTTCATGTCATTACAGATGTGTTCATCCATTCATGTCGTTACAAATGTGTTCATCCGTTCATGTCAATACAGATGTGTTCATCCGTTCATGTCATTACAGATGTGTTCATCCGTTCATGTCATTACAGATGTGTTCATCCATTCATGTCAATACAGATGTGTTCATCCGTTCATGTCAATACAGATGTGTTCATCCGTTCATGTCATTACAGATGTGTTCATCCGTTCATGTCATTACAGATGTGTTCATCCGTTCATGTCAATACAGATGTGTTCATCCGTTCATGTCATTACAGATGTGTTCATCCGTTCATGTCATTACAGATGTGTTCATCCATTCATGTCATTACAGATGTGTTCATCCGTTCATGTCATTACAGATGTGTTCATCCATTCATGTCATTACAGATGTGTTCATCCGTTCATGTCATTACAGATGTGTTCATCCATTCATGTCAATACAGATGTGTTCATCCGTTCATGTCAATACAGATGTGTTCATCCATTCATGTCAATACAGATGTGTTCATCCGTTCATGTCAATACAGATGTGTTCATCCGTTCATGTCAATACAGATGTGTTCATCCGTTCATGTCATTACAGATGTGTTCATCCGTTCATGTCAATACAGATGTGTTCATCCGTTCATGTCATTACAGATGTGTTCATCCGTTCATGTCATTACAGATGTGTTCATCCGTTCATGTCATTACAGATGTGTTCATCCGTTCATGTCATTACAGATGTGTTCATCCGTTCATGTAATTACAGATGTGTTCATCCATTCATGTCATTACAGATGTGTTCATCCGTTCATGTCAATACAGATGTGTTCATCCGTTCATGTCATTACAGATGTGTTCATCCGTTCATGTCATTACAGATGTGTTCATCCGTTCATGTCGTTATAGATGATAGACAACATTGATTTTGTATTTTTTACTTTTTTTTAAATTATTTTGACCTATGTTTAATTTCAATTACCAAAAAATGTTTTATATTTGCTTTACTTAAATAAACATTTCTTAAGCAGTACTTAAAAATAGACAGAGTAGCATTCTCACTTTAAAAAAACAACAACCTAATTTTGTGGCAGTGAGCTTGTTGCTGATTGGTAACTCTAAATTGTCTCTAGGTGTGAGTGAGAGAGTGAATGGTGGTTTGTCTTCTGTGTCTCTATGTGTCCCTGTGATGGACTGGAGACCTGTCCAGGGTGTCCCCCGCTACTCGCACAGTGACTGCTGGACATGGGCACCAGTGACGCCTGTGACACAAAAAAGAAGCAGGTAAAAGATGGATGATGGATGGATGGATGGATGGATGGATGATGGATGGACGGATGGATGATGGATGGATGGATGGATGGATGATGGATGGCTGGATGGTGGATGGATGAAGGATGGATGATGGATGGATGGATGATGGATGGATGGATGGATGGTGGATGGATGGATAGATAATCGATGGACGATAGATGGATAGATGTTGAATGGATAGATGATGGATGGATGATGGATCGATGAAGGATGGATGAATGGATGAAAGATGGATGAAGGATGGATGGATGGATGGATGAAGGATGGATGGATGATGGATGGATGGATGGATGGATGGATGGGTGGTGGATGGATAGATAATCGATGGATGATAGATGGATGGATAGATGTTGAATGGATAGATGATGGATGGATGATGGATGGATGAAGGATGGATGAATGGATGAAAGATGGATGAAGGATGGATGGATAGATAATCGATGGATGATAGATGGATGGATAGATGTTGAATGGATAGATGATGGATGGATGATGGATCGATGAAGGATGGATGAATGGATGAAAGATGGATGAAGGATGGCTGGATAGATAATGGATGGATGATGATGGATAGATGGTGGATAGATAGGATGGAGGATGAATGGATGGATCGTTAGATGATGGATGAATGGATGGATGGATGATAGATGGATGGATTATGGATAGATGGATAGATGATGGATGGATGGATGGATGATAGATGGATGGATTATGGATAGATGGATAGATGATGGATGGATGGATGGATGGATGGATGATAGATGGATGGATTATGGATAGATAAGAAGATGGATGGATGGATGATAGATGGATGGATTATGGATATATGATGGATGGATGGATGAATGAATGGATGATAGAAGGATGATTATGGATGGATGAATGAATGGATGATAGAAGGATGATTATGGATGGATGGATGAATGAATGGATGATAGATGGATGGATTATGGATGGATGGATGAATGGATGGATGGATGGATGGATGATAAATGGATGGATTATGGATATATGATGGATGGATGGATGAATGAATGGATGATAGAAGGATGATTATGGATGAATGGATGAATGGATGGATGATAGATGGATGGATTATGGATGGATGAATGGATGGATGATAGATGGATGGATGTAGCAGCTGCTGCTGCATCTTCCTGCTCCTAAAAGGCAACTGGTTAAATAATCACAGTCATGACTTACAGCTGAACATTATCACCTGCAGGCATCATGTTTTTACCTCTGTGTGTGTGTGAGTGGGTGCTCGCTTGTCTGTCTGTTAGTAAAATATCTCAGAAACCACTGGACAGATTCTCAAAGAGTAATTATTGGATGTACATGTAAAACTGAGTAACAGAGTCGACCAAATTCAAGATCAATGAGATAAACGTGGTCTGGATTTATTCACAACACAGTAACAAACTGTGTGTGAGGTCCAGTGCATTGAGTGGTCTGGAACAACGTCTCTACATTGAACCAAAACACATAGAACTCATTCTTAATGGAAAAGGGCCTTTGTTTAAACTGGCATGACAGAAAGCTGGTGATTATGCATTTTCAATTTTAATGCAGAAAGTGGTAAACATGAAACTGGTCAGCCTGTCTGCATGGAAGCACCAGTTCCTACAATAAGCTCACGGGTTTGTCCAGTTCTGTAACATCTGTCTTAAAGGTGGTTTTTAAAAAACACTGTTTTATGAGATGACACTTGAAATAAAATGTTTGAGGACCACTGGTGTAGATTTAATGAAAAGTAACTAAAATACATAACGACTCACCGTTGCGTGGTCGACACAAAACCCTCAATAAAATCATCCGGCCACGTTAATTTGGCTTGAAACAGCGGGGTTCTCTACGGATTTATCCAAGTACCCAGCACAAACAGTAGTCACAGTTCACCCGAGTTCACCTCTGAGTGACCCGGAAGTTGTCAAGATGGAATAGTCCATTTTTAGTAGGGGGATAAAGAAATCGACCGTTTTTTTATTGCGTATTTAATGATCGTTTTCATCGTAACTATAATTATTTTTATGTTAAATGTACATTAACAAGCATGAGCAATGTTAGTGATGTAGGTGACTGCACGGGGCGAGGCGGGGCCGGGGCCACTGCTGAAATGGGACCCCCAGGCATTTACCTACATGGTAGAGCCGAGTCTGTTCTCAGCTCTGCCCCCCTCCCCCTCACACCCTTTCCTCCTCTGCTGTTTACGGTGGGGAAAAAGGTAAAAAACAAGCAGCATAAGAGCTTGTAAATAAGTTTATTGGTTTTTACTGATAGATAATTAGTTATTAGCGGTACTGCATTTTAAATAAAAATAGCATAAATCCGCTTATGAATTATAAAAGTTAGTCAATTCACAAAAACGCTGACAAAAAGTTTAGGTCCACTGTAAGCGGAATAGCGCTTTAGCGCTCTCTAGCGGTCTGTGCCCACCACTGTATATATATATATATATNATGTGTTCATCCGTTCATGTCAATACAGATGTGTCCTTCCGTTCATGTCGTTAGAGGTTTGTTCATCCGTTCATGTCGTTACAGATGTGTTCATCCGTTCATGTCAATACAGATGTGTTCATCCGTTCATGTCATTACAGATGTGTTCATCCCTTCATGGCATTACAGATATGTTCATCCGTTCATGTCGTTACAGATGTGTTCATCCATTCATGTCAATACAGATTTGTTCATCCGTTCATGTCTTTACAGATGTGTTCATCCGTTCATGTTTTTGCATATGTGTTCATCCGTTCATGTCGTTACAGATGTGTTCATCCGTTCATGTTGTTACAGATGTGTTTATCCGTTCATGTCATTACAGATGTGTTCATCCATTCATGTCGTTACAGATGTGTTCATCAGTTCATGTCGTTACAGATGTATTCATCCATTCATGTAGTTACAGATGTGTTCATACGTTCATGTTGTTACAGATGTGTTCATCCGTTCATGTCGTTACAGACGTGTTCATCCAATCATGTCGTTACAGACGTGTTCATCCGTTCATGTCGTTACAGACGTGTTCATCCATAGGTGGTTTGTATTTCTTTTAGCTCTGTCCGTATTGAAGCAGCTTCGACAATTTTTTGGTCGACGCAGGAGATACCTGTTTTTAAGGCTGGCAGCTGATCCGAATATGGTAAGTAGAAGCTCTGACGTGCCGTTGTATTGCTATAAATGGTAGCATACAGCTAGCTGTAGCTTGTGCTTACTATTCAACATTAATCACATCTGTTTCGGTCGTAAATGAAATTCAATATTACTCTGTCGTAAATAACACTTAACTTTTTCCACTATTATGTCCCGAATGTCTCGAAATTCCCGCAAAATCTCTGCTGGCGCTACGAATTCTGGGATAGCCTCCACCAGAAAGGATACTCGGATGCATCCTCGGATTTCGACAGGAAGTAGGCCGCATGCCTCGGCCGCATGAGGAGGAGTCTTCGAATTGGGACAGTCCTCCGCGCGGGGCAATGACGTATGCGGCCGACAAATGCGCACTCACGAGGACCCAGCCCATGAATTGAGACACAGCCAATGTCTTATTTACTCCCTCCTTTTCTGTGCACATGTTCAGCACACACCTCATCTTAGAATATCTTGATTCTGCACATATGACAGTTTAGGTCAAAATACTATAATTTTAAAGCCACAGTACTATAGTTCATTATTTCTTATCTGGCAACCTGACTGACATTGAAACTACAGTGTTTTACATGTAAACCAGGTCATCTTTTATTACCCCCAATAAACATTGGAAAACACTATAATGTTTCCATAGGTTTTTCTCGTGTAAACGGGGCCTTATGGTAAGCAGATCACTTTGACATGATCATTTTAAAAGTAGCTCGCATGCTGAAAAAGTGTGGACACCCCTGCTCTAAAGTATGATGGTACATATGTGAAAAAGCTATTAGTATTACTATCAGCGAGTATTTTTACTGCATCACAAGCCTTTAAAAGTTGCTCAGGCTTGCTGCTTCTTCCTTTCTCAGAAGATTTGATTGTTTGAGATTTGTTTGTTCCCTTCTAGCATAATGCAGCCAAAGTGAGAGCTGCAAAGGCTCAGCTGCTTCAAAGCAAAGGCTTTTGAATTTGTTCAACTCTGCCTGTTTATCTAAGCTTTGACTCCACTCATATAGGACTTTGGATGTGAATTCTCAGTGGAGGCAGAGCATCAGCATTGTCACCGGCAGCCCTGGTGGAATAATACTTTCCAAATGGGTGTGTTAAAGAATGAAAAGAAAAGTCTTAAATGGACCTATGACTGAACTAAAGGTTCTCTTTGACCAAGGTCCATCTTTACCATAATGTCTTTTATTGGCACATTGTGTGCACTGATGCATAACAGAGTAGGTGGCCACAGGATCTAACCAGGGCAGCTCATCATAGATCTTTAGTTTGATTGACATACCTCCTCTTTTTTCCACATCACACATGGTGAAATGGTATGAAAGTGGCTTTTTTACATGACATTGGACAACTGCATAGTAACCTTTTTCATTCAATACTCTGTTTTCCCTCTGTTTTGTGATGCTAAACTTCAGAACTACAGAATCCGAGGCATATGCTTGATTTGATCAAAGAACTGTGATAGTTGCTTTTCATACTTGAACACAAAATAAAAAAATATACACAGTTAATTCAAATTAAAATAATGTAGTTTTATATTTTGAATCGTTGAGCATGAACTTATATACAGTAACAGGGTCTCTGCAGGGCATTTAAAAGCATTAAAGTCATAAAATGGATTTGGCTAAATTTAAGGCCTTAAATGGCATTAAAAAGCATTATATGTGAATCTCAGTGGCATTAATTGTATTTCATTTGTTTTCAAGAAAAACAAGCCATTTTGGATACTGCTCAGATGGACTCGCTCATCAGGGTGATTTATTAGAGTCACACAGGAAACCATTATTAATAGTTTTTGGCTGGTTGGTGCTCATTTGTCAGAAGATTGGGCGTTCAAGGAAACAGGAAAACTTTAGGAGCAGTAATAAAATGGGTAAATGCAAACTCCCAAAATTGTTTAACCCTCGCGGGAGTGCACACAGCCTGTTTAAGTGTCTGTCTCAATTCAATTTGCAGTTCCTGCCCCTTTAATTATCGAATTAAACTTTATTAACACAAAACGGCAAATATTTTTATGCCCAAGTAAGTTTATAGTAAAGATGTCTCTATTTACATTTTTTTAACCAAAAACTCCCAATGTTCTCATTGTGAGAGTTTGAAGTTTTCACCGTTTGTCGTGAATATCTGCAACTCTCATTTTTCCACAGGATTTTAGCCAAATCAACAAGGTGAGGTGGCGATGATGTGTTAGCATTGTACGCATTAAACAGCAACATATTTTTTTGTACTGAGAGAATATCAACAATGACACACTGTAACTTGTATTCAATTTAAAACATTAGTTAACCGCAACAAAAATAACCAATAAACTACAGAATCCCATGAGGGCCATGTCGAGAACCCCGCCCCCCATTATTACATTATACTCTTGCAAATTTATTGATTTACCTCTGATTCTGAAATAAGAGACCAAACAGCCCACTGTCATGAAGAGCTACAGATATAATGCACGCCTTCATTTGATGTAATTTAAAGTGTGGATTTTTGCACAAACTGTTGTCTGCACCAAACTAATAAAAGTCACGATCAGTGCTGAAGTAGGGCTTGATGACATGTGGGGCAGTATGTTCCTGACACTTACTGCTCCTATCCAGAATTTACAGTTCAATCATGTTTTCTCTGCTAACTTCCATTTGTTGAACATTTTCTAAGTTAAACTACGCATTCATTGTGTCTGCACTCTCTTTCATCTTCACCCATATTGTTGTCTTCATAAAATATAAATTTTATGCATAATGTTATAGACAAGTGCCAGTATGTAGAATATGGAGTGACAGTAAAAATAGATATACACACACAGATGGTGGTGCTCCATGCCTGCTTTGGTTCTGTGATGCGTGCTTAAATAAGTTTGAATTGAAAAGAAAAACTTGTGAACTAAGACTTAAACTTCTGTGCAATAAAACAAAAGGTTGTGTAATGGTTTATACATTTGTTGTCAATGGCTTCAATAAGAGCATTGAAATGGCACTTAAAACAACTTTTGAAGTTAATGCATTCACTGTTGATGGCATTAAAAACATTTAAAAAGTGGCATTAAATTGGCATTAAAAAGCATTAAATTTGATTGGTTGGTTTCTGCAGAAACCCTGTATAAAAATAGGAACAAGAACAAAATCAGAGTCAGAGATTATTTATTGTCATTCGCACCACGTGGTATATGTGGTGGAACGAAACAAACAAACAAACAAACAAACAAACAAACAAACAAACAAAATCAGTTGTTTACAGTGAAAACAGAACGCTTGACTTCTCAAATGGCTTTTATTTTGTTTCCAGCCAGCCAGCACTTATGTGTAGTCATGTTGCAGAGGCACGGGCAGCACGGTGGCGCAACTGGTAGAGCTGCTGCCTCTCAGCGAGCAGGTCTCCGGTTCAAGTCCCAGTCCGGGGGCCTTTCTGAGTGGAGTTTGCATGTTCTCTCTGTGAATGCATGGGTTTTCTCCAGGTACTCTCACACAGACCAAAAACATTCATGTTAGTCTGATTGGTAACTAAACTGTCTCTAGGTGTGAGAGAGAGAGTGAATGGTTGTTTGTCTCATTTGTCTCTATGTGTCCCTGTGATGGACTGGAGACCTGTCCAGGGTGTACCCCACCCCTCACACAGTGCTTGCTGGACATGGGTACCGGCGACACCTGTGACCCAAAATGGAAGAAGTGGGTAAAAGATAATGGATGGACGTTGCAGAGGCAGCAGCAGACCAAGCTTCTCACCTTATCTGTAGGATGAGCCCAGCCACCTTATGGAGTAAACTCATTTTAGCCACTTGTGTCCTGGATCTTGTTAGTTTTTTGTCCTGATCCATATTTCATGAGCATCTTTGAGGGTTGGAATATAGATGAATCAGAAAATCAAGAACTTTGCCTTTTGGCTGCAGTTTTCATAATAAACAGGAACAATGCCATCTTAACAAAGCCCAACTCCTTAGGTCAGTCTATCTTTCCATTGTACCATCACACATGAACAAGACTTCAAGCTATTGAAACTCTTTCACTTGAGGTGGACACTTATTCCATATTTTCAAAGAAAAGCAATAAAAATAAAATAAAAAAACAGTGTTTTCAACTCAACTAAAAAGTCTTCAGTTGAGTTAACCAGACCAGAACTAAAAGATCTAGACAGTGTAGACACTGTCTAGATCTTTTAGTTCTGGTCTAATTATGAAGTTTTGTCTTGGCAATCGTGGTATCTCTAGAAACGAAAACTATTCTAAGCCCTCTCACCAATCTTTTGGCAGTATGGATAAAACTTAACGCACAATGCTATTGTATTATTCCCTATGGACTCATTTAAACAGCTTCTGTCATGGTTCTTTGCTGTTTTTCCCCTTTTCTTTCACCTTGCCTTATTATATCAGTGGAGAAAAAAAGTGTCTTAACCATTTAAGAAAACTAATGCATTCTGCTGGATTATTGATGTTAATGCTGATAGAAATTCCAAAGTCTAATGCCTCATCCTCACCTAAAGCATATTGCGCTTCCAAAAATCTCCAAACGCACTGTACTGGCTGCTTGTCAACAGATGACTGTCCTCATCTAACGCGTCTGCAGTGGGAGGAGGAGCGTGTTGGTCCTCTTCCGCTCCGGTGTTTGTTTATTTCCGGTCTCAGAAAAATGGCAGACGCAATACGAAGAATTGCCTTGTTGTACTTAATCTACAAAGCAGCAACACGCAGACGCCGTGCACAACGACGATTCTGGATTCACCCCACATGAGAGGCGTCATGAATTCAGTGAATTTCACCATCTGATCCAAGAGCTGCGCGCAGACGAGGAGCGCTTTCAGCGGTACTTCCGTGTCACCCGCGCCCAGTTTGACGACCTGCTGTAAGTTTCTCCTTCATGTTTACCGCGGGATTTTTTTCATCTGTTAAACGTTTCGCACGGTGCCCACCTAATTCCGTCCCGTCGTCGTTGCGTGATCACATGGCAGAGTCTCTCCTGATTGGTCCTGATTGTTTGCTGCTGAGCAGCGAGCTGAATCTAGCTGTGGAAGCACGGAATGGCGTGCTTCCACAGCTGTGCTGCCGAGCAGCACAGTCGCTGCTCGGATGCGATGCTGGAGTAGAAAACAGCTGCTGCTCACTTTCGCGCTGCTTGCATGCTGTGGATGCGCCGCGACACGACCCGCTGCTCCAAGATTCGCGTCCCCATAGACTTCAATGTAAAGTGGCTGCTTCGGCTGCGCGAGATGCGTGCGGTGGGGATCCAGCATAACGCGACCTGACGCCAGACGCCAGGAGGTGCCTAGGTGCGTCCACCATTGACTTTACATGGAAGCTGGAAGCTTGGAGGTCAAAACGCTGCTCTGTGTGAACACACCATAACATGTGTGTACTACAGAGAACTTTTTGCAATTATAAAACATTTGAACTCTCAGCTGTGCAGAGTGCAGCAGTGATGCTCTAAATGTTTAATGGTGAGTTAAGGGATAAGGGGAATCTTCCATCTCTGTCTGCATAGTGTCTCATTCCTGTCTGGCCACGCTCCAGCGCTCGCTGCAGCTTTCTTTCCACTGTGCTGCTGCACTGAGAATGGATACATTCACTGGTGACTTTCCACTGAAGTTATGCAGAGTATTGACTCGTTTGTACAGTCTTCATCCAGACGACAAAGATCTTTTGTCTCTGCGGTCGTGTGCACCTATATTTCATTTTCCGGCCTGGCCTATTGCTTCACAACTCCAGTGTCCAACTAGAATGCAGGTCACTTGACCACCACCCACCAGTTTGTGTCACTGTCAAAGCCTCAGCAGTTTGGGGAGGCCCTGGCTTTCCCTCAATGGCTTTTTCAATGCCACTCTGTGACAATGCATTTTTTCCATGCCATGAAGCAGATGCTGTATTATGGCAGCACAATAGTGGGCCCATCTGAAACTGTTTACCATGTGAAAGGCACACCGGGATCAGGATGCCTGCCACTCTGTTGGGCTTTTTAACTTGCCACTCCATAATGAGTACACACTGGAAGGAAAAGAAGGGGACAGCTTTAACTGGTATTGTGATTTCTGCATGGAGAGAGGAAATGCGGAATAAAGTGCTGATCCAGGCTATTCTTCTAAGGCCAGGGCTTTTTATACGTTCTGAATACAATGATTACTGCGACACCAGATGAGCTTGTCAGCAGTTGCACCCATAGCACATCAATATGGAGGAAAACTGGCAGTTTTAATTCATTCAACCTTTATTCATACAGGTTAATCCTTGTTAGTCTAACATTAATTCAAACCTGAAACATTTAATGTTATAAAATAAACTTTAATGCATTTCCTGTAATAGTAGACCATGATCCATAAAGATTTGACTGGGGTTCTCAAAGATGGGAAAAACAATCTCTTAAAACTTCATGCTTGGAGGGTCAAAACCAAGAAATAAGGAATGAACTGAAAAGAGCACAGAGGCTTTTTCAGTGGAACAGAAAACCCCGCTGTTAAATGATTGGCTTTCTTTATGTGGCTGTTTAGTAAGTTTAAAAGACTTGTCTTGTACCCACTTGTGTGCCTTCATGACTTCTTACACGAGATAGTATGACTAAAGACAACAATGAAGCTGAACTCTTACTGGACTTACTGTTAGTTCCTTGTCCCTAATCACTCAAGCAAAGAATGGCTTTAAAAAGCCCGATGTATCTAACCAGACAGGGTGGTTGGTCAGTAACTCTTCACAGTCTGACTCTTGTCACCTTAGATGAGACATGAGAGGGAGACACTGACAGAGAGCACTCAAACCTACTCCTGAACCCAAGGTCTCTGTGGCTCCTCAACACTACTCAGAGGGATTATCCTCCTTGACAAGAGCTCTCTGAGGCCTCTGACTGGTCATCAGTCATGTCAAGTGCCTGGAAAAAGCACACACACACAGAATCCAGATGAAGACCAGTCCCATGTCAGTGGAAGGATGCCGCTACTACAAATGATGTTGGTGTAAGGTATAAAGCATTTGATTAGACTAATTTGATTTCAGCCGAGATAGGAGAAAGTGAATCACTCATTTAGTCTTGCTGTAGTTAAACTGTATAGTGGTGAATGCAGCATGTAATGTAGCAGCATAGCTTTGGGGATAATGCTATTGGGCTCAACCAATTTCAGAATCACTCGATTTAGCTGTTTTTTTCTTTCTTTCTTTCTTTCTTTCTTTCTTTCTTTCTTTCTTTCTTTCTTTCTTTCTTTCTTTCTTTCTTTCTTTCTTTCTTTCTTTCTTTCTTTCTTTCTTTCTTTCTTTCTTTCTTTCACATCTTTTCATAAATTACA
>JBBPBX010016618.1:4587-20496 GCA_038048925.1 Garcialebias charrua | reverse complement strand
GTGTGCTTTGGACTACTCTGACTGAGGAAGCCCTCTGGAGTGAGGGTGAAACGTTTCTGCTAAAAAGAAACTGTCCAGATGAACTGATTGAGAATGAGCGGATTTGATACCTGGACTATTGAGAATTAACTTTCTTTTCATAAATTAGTTTTTTTTTATTTAATTTTTTGTATTTTAGAACAAACATGCTCAAAAAAGAGGAGAAAAAAACAACAACCCCACAACAAAATCCCACACCACCCCTCCCACACCAGATCAGCCACACTGACATGGACGTCTTAGAGAGGCACTGACATGTTTTCCACATAAAACATAAAAGGCTGCCAAGTGTCCCAAAATTTCTTAACAGAACCTTTCAGAGTACAGTGTATATTTTTTCCAGGTGAATATACCTGTAATGCATGACTTCTCTTATCCAGTGTTCATATGATGGGGTGTGTGGATCCCCTCCATCTGCATAAAATAAATCTCCTGGCTAGAAGAGAGCCAAAATCAATTACATCCTTCTCGTACTTGCTGAAGGATGCATCCACAGGGGCCACCCTAAACAGTGAGATGTGATGATGAGTGTGCAATTTTTTCACATATCCCAGAGAAGGTATCAAAAATAGATTTCCAATAGGTCCGCAGTTTGGAACAAGTCCAGAATTTGTGTAAGAGTGCAGCTGGAGTTTGTTTATAATGATTACATGCAGGATCCAGGTTGGTTTTAATCTGGGACAGCTTGTCTTTGGACCAATGCTGCTGGTGTACCACCTTGAATTAAACACGTTTACATATTTTAAATGCCTTCCTTTAGTTTCTATATATTTTATAAATATTTTAACTCCCCTCATAATGCCAGGTCCAACCAGCATTGATTTCTTTTGTTGTTGTTGTTTAGATGGAGCTCTTGTAGCTTGTATGGTTTTGCTTCTCTTCTTCATCCAGTCTTTTTGTCATCTAAACTTGTAATAAGTAGCAAAAAAAAAAGTGTTTGTGAGCTTTCAAGGGTTCTTTAGATTTATGGTAGAACTTTTCGGATCGGAAACACTGGTGACTAGACTCATTCCACTACCAAAGCACTTTGGTAACAGCTGCTGTTTTAAATGTGCTTTATAAATAAAGTTGGCTTGACTTGACAATGAGTGTGTGGCTGCAGCTCTAACTACAGCTGCAGCTAAATGTTACCTACACAATGCAACTCAAATGTTTTTATAAATGTAAAGGGGGTCTTCGTTTATGATCACACAGTGTACATCCCGTACTCACACTAGCATATTTTAGAGTTGCACATGGCTTCACATTTTTTTCACTATAATATCTCTTAGTAAAATATCAATATTGTTAAGGACTGCTGGGAATGCAATAAATCTTAGGCCATTTTATTTCAAGTAGCATGCATTCATGTTCTGCAAACTAATATTATATTTGGTAAATCCAACTGATTCTCACTGGCCTTGTTACACACCTGGTTAGTTGATAGTGATGACAAAAGAGGAAGTGCGGAGTTAGCAAAATGTGGGTTCATCACAGTTGATATCATCATCACAATTTTAAACAATATTATCATACAAAGCACGTTTTTCTAATATTGTGCAGCTTTAGCTCCTTTCACACAACACTTTTAACCAGGTCTGAATCTTTTTTTTCTCCCTTTGGTGCCACAACTGTATATCAACCTCTTAAACACCTCTGAGGCATCAAGGACGGTAGTCACAGAGGCAACAGGGCTGTGCGTGGAGATTGGCATCATCACAGCACGTGTGTATGATTTGTGCTTTTAGCTGGCTGCACGACTTAAAAGTGTGAACAGCAAGCAAGAGCTTTGTTTCACATTTGCCTTAGGCACCTTTGAGTTTGGTGGTCTGTTAATCCACACCAACAGCACAAGGAAAAAAATCTGATGTAAGATTAATTCATAATGATATTGCATTATACAACATGCCTCTTTTACTTTGTATTTTTGTGTTGCAGTGATGCTGTGAAAGCCAACATCATTTCAGGACTTGGACATTTTCAGCCTTTTCAATAACTTTCAGAGTAGGAGGCTAATGATTCAAGAATAGGAGGCTGGAGTCATTCCCAACATCAACACATGTTCTGTGCGGTGAAAATATTGGTGTTTAAACTGTTTAAACTCTGATCACTGATGAAAATGTCTTAGTACTATCACAGGCATGAAAAGAGTTATGAAGTCATAATCAGCAGCAGCTTTCAGTCAGTTTTGTACAGCCAAATAATGTACATTTTCAAGAATTATTTCACAGTGAATTTGTCTTTATTCTGTATCTTGCAGCAGTCCCAGCTGAATGCATGCAGCCCAGAAACTTCACTTTGTTTTCTTTAACTACAGACAAGATCACCAAATCTGATCAACATCAGAAGCATCATATTGTGAACATTGAATAAGACAGTTTTAACCCTTTAACTTTGACTATTCATGTTCCTCAGGGGGATAATCAACCACCTTATTTAACTGCTAAAACACTAAAGCACTGACTAAACTAAACACTAACACACTAAACTACATCCTAACTATAAAACCTAAACACTCTAAATATCACTAATCTCTCAGACCTCATCATGACTCACTCCCGCTCTTGTTGTGACTTTATCGCTCTGAACTCCATTCAACTTCTGCATCTTTTTCTTCTTCTTCCTGTAGATTTTTTGGTGTTAGCCAAATAACTTCGAGCGTGGGGGGGGTTTATCTGTTCAGTGTAGGAAGCTAAATCGCTGCTTATCGCCTGTTATTGAGAAGGTAGTATTTTGGATAGTGTCTTTCTGGTCATGTTGTAGAACTATAGTGCAAAAGATGTTTACTGTTGCCTGATGCATCATGTTTTAATACATTCTTCATTACATTTTCACATGTAATAATAGCATGACCTCAAACTTTCTGACAATTTAGCTCCCCTACGTAATTTAATATTTACAGTATTTTCTGGACTATAGGTCGCACCTTTATATAAGTCGCTTTGTCCAATTATTGTCAATAAATTGGAAAAATCCATAAACAGGTCGCACCTTTATATAAGTCGCACCTACGTCACCGCTGACGTGACGCATCACCACTGAGACAACCCGGAAATGTGGTCCGAGTGTTTAGCTCTGCTGCAAATGTCTGCCACAGGAGCGCACAGCAAGGCTTTAACAAGATTAACACTTAAAAACAATTATTTGTTTGCTAAAAATTATAGCAAATATGTGTCTGAGCTGAACTTTTCCTTAATAAATTAACGTAATTGTGAAATGAGCTGGATTAAAAAGTTTGTTTCGCTACGTTTGATGATAAGTGTGTGCGCAATGGGCGGAAACCTTACATTTCGTTAAAATTTAACAACAGAAACGCCTAAAAAATATATTTGTTAGCTGACATTATTGTAAGAGTGTGTCTCAGTTTAACTTTTCTTAATAAATGCACTTTGACGGTTACAACATAAATAAAGCGGCTTTAAAATTACTACACGCTCACCCGCCCATGAAGATGACAGAAACAGATATTTATTTTACGGTTTTTATTCAAACAAATTGTTTATTCAAACCCTTCGAATTCCTCGTCCTCTGTGTCGCTTGCAAAAAGTTCAGCCAGAGAACGAGGAAGGTTTCCCATCGTCAAAGGTCCCTGTCCCTCCATCTCCTCCTCCTCACCGCTGTCTGAGTCCTCAGCAGCTCCAGCTGACGGTGGGAGGATGCCAGCCTTTCTGAAGCCAGCCACTACGGTTCTGGTGCCTGCGCCCCTAGCGGCCAAAAGTGGTACTGCACCATTTTTGGCCAAAATGAAAAACGGTCATATCTGAGCCAAAAATGGGTCTAAAAACATGGGGAAAAAATCCATAAATAGGTCTCACCTCTCTATAGGTCGCAGGGCATGCAAATTAGGCAAAAAGGTGCAACCTATAGTCCGGATAATACAGTATTTATTATTAACTGTTAATTAACCAGGCAACTTCAATTGAGATCACAAATTTTTTTTGCTTGGGAGGCCTGGGCCTGAAGGCAGCTTGAATGCTTTTGGACTGTTTTTGTATTTGGATATTTTTTATATATAAATTAAATGATTGACATTTCCAAAAGAAGCATACTTTTAGAACATTTGCTACAGTGAATTGTGACTAGATTGATTAAATGGACTTTAAAATAAGGAATTTATGGACTTGATCAAATAATTTTAGATGTTTATCTTGAGGGGAGAAAAAGAAAATCTTTATGGTGTATATAAGCCAAAAAAAAACGGATGCATGCCAGATGTCTACTTTTTGATTGAGTCTGTTTTTAATAGGTGTGTGATATGTACTGTACAAGTAAATTAAAAACAAACTGCAACATTCTCAGCTTCCAACACGTTCAGTTTTAAAGTGAAAAAATGTTGCCATTCAGCCTCTAAAGATTTTGTAACAAAAAAAACCGAGCTTTTAGTTATGTTGGCATTTGTTCTATTTAGTTTTAAAACCACAACAATCCTGGTCACAACTATAGGAAAATGTAAGTTCTTATCAAGAGGCAACAATCTTTTTACACAAAAT
Source organism: Garcialebias charrua (assembly GCA_038048925.1). Lineage (NCBI taxonomy): Eukaryota > Metazoa > Chordata > Actinopteri > Cyprinodontiformes > Rivulidae > Garcialebias > Garcialebias charrua. Next base: position 15,988 of record JBBPBX010016618.1, on the reverse strand, counting down.
AAACACAGGCAGCAGAGATGAACAAACGTGTTGTGGAAGCTGACGATCTCTGCAGGTTGGTGATAAGTGAGCATGTTGCAGATACCAGAAAAATCTCATCATTGAGAGAACTCAAACCTAAATGTCCCTAAATGACAAAGCTGTTGTCTTTTTTTCATTCATTCAACCTTTTTTCATTCATTCAACCTTTATTTACACAGGCTAGCCTCCTAGTCTTCACAAAATTAAGTAAATAAACTTTCCCGTCGTACAGCTTCTTCTTCGTGGTGCCTGTGCCTCTGACATTCAGGCAGAGCTTGTTGTCTTTGTTTTGTCACTAATTTATTCATTTAGGCGGTGGCAGCCATATTCAAAAACAATAGTGCACAAGCATTGTGTGGAATTAACCTCAGTAATTATGCAGTTCTGCAGAAAGAAAAGCCCAATTGTCACTGTCTCCTTAAAATTCCTGCCCCCCCCCCCTCCTCCTTCTGTGCACCCAAGTGAATAAATTCCTCAATCCAAGGAAATGTAAAAACTCTCGTCATAAAAATCCTCCAGGAAAGATGAGACCGTGCACTACTTTAAAATTTGCCCACACATTTAGATTGGATCCTGTAAGGTTAATGCTTTTTGTTTGTCATGTTTGTGCTTAATAATATGAGTGAATCATCATGTGCAGGGGCTTGTTTTCTCCAAACATTTTAAAGCAATCTGCTTTAAGTGTTTCCAATAAAGGCTTGGATCAAAATGTTAATGGGGTCTTTTGATCAATACATACGCTTTTACACTAACACTGACACCTGAATGCATTTATACAAGGGCATTTGAAACCATTAGGAGTTTACTTCAGCAAAGAGGCCAGAGAGAAGGAGTTTATAAATGTTACCTCCTCAACTTGTGGCTCAGGGTTGCTCTCACCAAAGGATCTGTGTTGAGTAGCACAGCGGCCATTTGATCAACCCAGCACCGGGTTTGTTTGATCAAAAGGGTGTGGCTGGTAGATCAGAGTGAGTTTATGTTGTGATTAGACCTGTTGCAATAAACAATAAATCAATTAATCGCATGATAAATTATAATTATTTACTTCATTTTCATGTATCGGCTTCATCGTTTCTTATTTCTACTGAAGACACTGGATGACAAAAAGCTCAACTCCGGTGCTTTTCACGGACCCCTCCCTTTCTTTTTCTCTTCAAAATCTGTTTATATGTCCAAAATTGCGTTTTTGGATCATTAAAAGCAGCTAAGCTGAGAAGCTAAGCTAACAGGCTGACCTTGGGAAAAAACCTCAGTTTTGTCGAAACTCCAAATTTCATGGTTGAAACTCGTGTCTTCATCTAAAAAGTTGTTTTTCTCTGCAAAAAGAAGCTGATGACTTGTTTACTGAATTTTTTTATTAAAAGGACAAATGCTATGCTAAAGTACCCGAGGGGACATGGGCACAAAAGGTTTTGCGTTACAGACACACGTATTTGAGGTTCATGCAGGAGTTTGTGATTGGCGCTATTTATATGATTGTAAATAACTGAATTTAATAGAATTTTGAAAAAAGCCTTAAATATAAGAATAGCCAGTGTGTGCTGCAGTGGTAAAAGTATTTTTCTGTTGTATATTTCACGTTCAAGCTCCGTGAATCAGATGACTTCCTCGTTCGAGCCGACGCGACAGTCTGCTCAGTCTGTTCCTCTGAGAGGAGCGCTGTTCTCTTAGGGACCGTCAAGAAATTACTGTATTTTCATAGTATTTGTGAAAGCAGCACCATGCATCATAACTAAACTTTTCTCAGTATATTTCTGCCAGTCATGAATTTTCAGTACTGTAACTTTATTTTAAAGCATCAAAGTTCATTGAAGGATTCAAAGATTCAAGATTTGTCATTCCACCACATGGTGGAACAAAATTGTGGGTCCCAGTTACATCCAACAAAAGTATTAAAATCTGTATAAAAGAAAAACAGCAATAAGATCTAAGATATGAACTAAGAAAAACGTTCACTAAAACCACACTAAGCACACACTTTCAGAGGGCTTCATCAGTCTGAGGAGTCCCAAGTAAACTGTTTTCTCCACTAAAAAAGTTAATTCTGGTCCTCTGGACTTTCAAAAACAAAACTAAATTGTAGAAATGTTTCAAACTGGTTGATCCACTATGAAAAGGTGCTATTTATAAGACTGAACTGAATACAGCATCTCAGACTGAAGAAGTCCTTTGGATGAAAGACAAAAGGTTTCTAATTTTTGTTGTTGTTTTTTGAGGACCATACTTAACTTTTTTTAGATTTTTCTACCTGGATTATTGAGCATGCATCAGGATGTTTCCCCCACTAAACAGTACACTCCTTTAGTGGACCAACCAGTTTGCTGGTACTGATAAAACCCTCCAAATATAGGGTGAAACATCTTTCCACAAAAAAGAAACTGTCCAGATGACCTGACTGACCATTATTGTATTTTGTATCTGGATGATTGATCATGAACTTTGATGCTTTAAAATAAATTTTTGAAACACAAGTGCCACCTTGCTCTTTTGGATTTTAAATGGTGAGAAAATGTATGATTTATTACTATGCAGAAATCAGTGGTGGGATGTAACTAAGTACAAATACTTTGTTACTGTACTTAAGTACATTTTTCATGCATCTGTACTTTACTTAAGTAGAATTAAATGTGGGTACTTTCACTTTTACTCCACTACATTTTACATGAAGTATCTGTACTTTCTACTACACTACATTTTACATGAAGTATCTGTACTTTCTACTACACTACATTTCTATAATGTGTTGAGTTACAAGTTACATTCACGTTGCAACTTTTTGATTTGTTGTTAGTTTGAAAGTAACTGATGTCGAGAGGGGAGATAGTTCATTGAATCACTGCAAAGTGGACAGGTAACATTAGACCTGCCTTTAAGAAGAGCTGGACCAATGACATATATTCTAGTGTATACATATGTCAATGAGCTGAGAGAACCCACAGCACTACTAACACATCCAAAATGGATTCCACCACATAGATTCAGCCAGAAGATACACACCACCCATGGCCTTATTGAAAGATTATTGAAAGACTATTGAAAGATTATTGAAAGACTATTCAGTACAGCAACAGATTCTCTCACAGGTGGAATAGAACTTGGAGAGGTGGAGGTATGCACTTGAAAGAAGAGGAATGAAAGTCAGCCGTAGTAAGACAGAGTACATGTGTGTGAATGAGAGGGAGGCTGGTGGAACAGTGAGGCTACAAGGAGCAGAGGTCACAAAGGTGCAGGACTTCAAGTACTTGGGGTCCACTGTCCAGGAAAATGGGGAATGTGGTAAAGAGGTGAAGAAGAGAGTCCAGGCAGGATGGAGTGGATGGAGAAAAGTTTCAGGAGTGATTTGTGACAAAAAGGTGTCAGCAAAGGTCAAAGGAAAAGTTTACAAGACAGTGGTGAGACCAGCTATGTTGTATGGTCTGGAGACAGAGACATGGACAAAAAGACAGGAGACAGAGACATGGACAAAAAGACAGGAGACAGAGACATGGACAAAAAGACAGGAGAAAGAACTGGAAGTAGCAGAAATGAAGATGTTGAGGTTCTCCTTAGGAGTGACAAGGATGGATAAGATCAGGAATGAGATCATCAGAGGTACAGCACATGTTGAACAACTGGGAGATAAAGTTAGGGAGGACACACTGAGATGGTTTGGACATGTCCAGAGGAGGGACAGTGGGTATATTGGTAGAAGGATGTTAGAAATGCAGCTGCCAGGAAAAAGACAAAGAGGAGATATATGAAGGTAGTTGGAGTGAGGACAGAGGATGCAGAGGACAGAGTGAGGTGGAGGAGGATGACTCGCTGTGGAGACCCCTGAAGAGGGAAAAGATGAAAGAAGAAGAAGAAGAAGGACAGATTCTCTCTCCCAAAAGAGCCAGACATGGACTCAAAAAACTTTGAAAACCAACTTCTTCTGAACTTGAACAAGAAATTCTTGCTGCAATATTAAAATGTGTCAGTTCATGGATGTTAGGAGACAAGATGGCGGCGCGTGCAAAGGCTGCGGCTTCTCTCTCTCCCGACAACACGGTGTTTTCGTCTTCTTTGTCCTGCATGCCGCAATGTGCCGGCACGTCTTCGTCATGTTTACGTGTTCAAGAACGCAAGTATAGCCGTGAGTTCCTGCTTGATGTCGGAAAAACCGCTCATTTGGGAATAAACAGTGACCTCCAGGAGAAGCTACGTGAGCTGGAAGAGAAGCTAAACGAGTTTCGTGACTGCGGCCTGCTCTGGAAGCCAGCCCCGAGCCTCAATTCATCACGCCCGCCGTGGGAGCGCCACAAGCGGCTGGACAGTAAGCGGAAGCCGGCCCTGAGCCTCCCTTCTTCGCGGCCGCCGTGGAAGCGCCACAAGCGGCTGGACAGAAAGCGGAAGCCGGCCCTGAGCCTCCCTTCTTCGCGCCCGCCGTGGAAACGCCACAAGCGGCGTGACAGAAAACAGAAGCGGGGTAAACGCGGAGGTGTCAGAGCTAGGCTAGCAGCTAGCCCACACAAACCGGCGATCCCATCCATGGTTTTGGCTAACGTGCGCTCCTTGGACAATAAACTGGATTATATACGCCTGCTACGAACGACACAAAAGACTGTGAGAGACTGCTGTGTGTTTGTATTCACGGAAACGTGGCTCAACAACAACGTTCCGGACCATGCTGTCCAGCTAGGGGAGCTAACATGCTACAGAGCGGACCGAACCCCCGAGGGAGGTAAGACAAGGGGAGGGGGGCTCTGTGTTTACATCAACAAAGCATGGTGCCTGGATGCTGCTGTGGTCTACAAACACTGCTCATCTTTAGTGGAGTTCATGACTATTAAATGCAGACCGTTCTATTTGCCGAGGGAGTTTACAGCTGTTTTGATTGTTGCTGTATATATCCCTCCAAGCTCCAACAGCAAAGTTAGAAGTGAGGCTTTGAATGAACTATATCTGCACATCAGTGAGCAACAAACAGCCCATCCTGATGCTTTTCTCATCACGGCTGGTGATTTCAACCATGCAGATTTAAAGAGTGTATTTCCAAAAACATACAAAAACATAAACTTTGCAACAAGAGGAAACAACACACTGGACCAAGTTTACACCACCATGAAAAATGCCTACAGAGCCCTCCCCCTCCCCCACATTGGTGCTTCTGACCATATCTGTGTTATGCTAAAGCCAGCATACAGGCCGCTGGTGAAAGTCACAAAACCAGTCCGCAAGCAGATACGAGTGTGGCCAGAGGGGTCTTCAGAGGCACTCCAGGACTGTTTTGACACCACAGATTGGGGTATGTTCAAAGAAGCTGCTACCACAAACAACAACACATGTCTCCAGGAGTACTCAGACACTGTATGTTCATACATCGCCAAGTGCATTGATGATGTTACCAACCTCAAAACCATCACTGTTCGGGCTAATCAGAAGCCATGGCTGACAGCTGAGGTTCACAGACTCCTGAAAGCCAGGAATGCTGCCTTCAAAGCGGGAGATCAGGTGGGCCTGAAGGCAGCCAGAAAGAACCTGACCCAGGGCATCAGTGAGGCCAAGGAGCAGTATTCCAGGAAAATAGCTCACCGTTTCAAGGACAGCAAGGATACACGCAGTCTGTGGCAGGGAATACAGACCATCACAGACTACAAACCCCCCCCCAGACCTGTGACAGCTCAACCTCTACGCTGAATGAACTGAATGAGTTCTTCGCTCGGTTTGAGGCAAGTAACAGCACACCTGCACAAAAATTCCCCCCCTCTCCTGATGGCCAGGTGCTGGCGCTGTCCTCAGACAGCGTAAGGCGTTCATTCATCAAGATTAACGCCCGGAAGGCCTCTGGTCCTGACAACATACCTGGTCGTGTGCTGAAAGACTGTGCAGGGGAACTCGCAGCGGTCTTCACGGACATCTTTAACATCTCGCTGAGTCAGGCCATCGTCCCCACCTGTTTCAAAGCCACCACCATCATCCCTGTCCCAAAGAAGGCAACGCCCGCATGCCTCAATGACTATCGCCCAGTAGCACTCACCCCCATCCTGATGAAGTGCTTTGAACGGCTAGTCATGAAAAGCATCACATCTGTCCTCCCTGCCTCCCTGGATCCCTTCCAATTTGCATACCGACCTAATCGCTCAACCGACGATGCCATCTCCTCTGCCCTCCACACAGCTCTCACACATCTGGACACGAAGGACTCTTATGTTAGAATGCTGTTCATCGACTTCAGCTCGGCATTCAACACCATCATCCCCCAACAGCTCATCCATAAACTGGACAGTCTGGGGCTGAACACCTCAATGTGTAACTGGCTGCTAGACTTCCTGACCGGGAGACCACAGACAGTACGGATCGGGAGTAACACATCTAGCACCATCACATTGAACACAGGGGCCCCACAAGGATGTGTGCTGAGCCCCCTTCTATTCACCCTGCTAACACACGACTGCACACCATCGTACAGCTCCAACCACTTCATCAAGTTTGCGGACGACACAACAGTGGTAGGTCTCATCAGCAACAACGATGAGACGGACTACAGGAACGAGGTGAGCCGCTTGGCCTTGTGGTGCGGACACAACAATCTCACTCTCAACGTGGAGAAGACAAAGGAGATTGTCGTGGACTTCAGGAAGAGGGATGCACAACATGCCCCTCTGACCATCAACAGCACCGCAGTGGAGAGAGTGGACAGCACCAAGTTCCTGGGAGTGCACGTCTCAAAGGACCTGTCCTGGAGCAGGAACACTGCAGCACTGGCGAAGAAGGCTCACCAGCGCCTCTACTTTCTCCGCAAGCTGAAAAGGGCTGGAGCTTCAACCTCCATCATGTGCACCTTCTACAGAGGTGCCATAGAAAGTGTCCTGACCAGCTGCATCACTGTGTGGTTTGGTGCATGCACTGCATCCTGCCGCAAGAGCCTCCAGCGCATCGTGAAAGCAGCTGAGAAGATCGTCGGCACCTCCTTGCCCTCACTGCAGGACTTACACAGCAAACGCCTCACTCGGAAAGCCCACCGCATGGCAGGTGATCCCACACACCCACTACACAGCCGCTTTAGACTGCTGCCATCAGGGAGGAGACTGAGGAGTCTCCAGGCTCGTACCAGCAGACTGAGAGACAGCTCTGTTCATCAGGCAGTCAGAATGCTAAACACTCTGCCTGCTCTGCCTCCCCTCCCATTTGAACTGCCTTAACACAAAAAACTTTCTCACACATTACCACTCAACACAAAGTTTTTAACACTGGACTCTGTGTCATCAAACGGGTTATTCACTAAACTCTCGGTCATGTGTTCATTCAGTTTGCACTACTTCTCATATTTGCACTAATGTTTGTATTACATTACTGCCTATAGTCATACTACTGTTTACATTCACTGTTTACATTTATTAATACTGTTTACATTTATTACTACTGCTTTACATTTATTACTACTGTTTACATTTACACTACTTTTATCTACACTACTGCAGATACATATACAGCATTCTCTGACTAGCCTTATCTAAGGATGCCAAATGTGCCTTATGTGCCTCACTGCATATGCCACTTTGCCTCTATACCAACATCAACTACCTCATACATATACTGTGTACATTAACTTATATGCTGCTGTGCCACTCTTTGCAAATGTCAATGCTAGAACCTTCAGTTTATTTTATAGATATACTTTTTATACTTTTTATACTACTATGCAAAAACTCAGGACAGTATTACACTTTTATTATTTCATTTTATGCTTATGTTCATTGGGTGTTTGGTGTTTTAGGGGTGTTTGGTGTTTCAGTGTTGGTGTTAATTTTCATACTTTTATACTATTATGAAAAAACTCAGGACAGTGTTACACTTTTTTACTATTTTATGCTTATGTGTATTAAATGTTTTAGTGTTTAGTGTTTAGATGGTTACTGTTGCACCGAGGGACTGAGAGAAATGCAATTTCGGTCCTGTGTATGTCCTGTACATATTGCAGTTCTGACAATAAAGTTGACTTTGACTTTGACTTTGACTTTGAAGAGATTTCTCCAAATGACTCGACACTCAGGTCCAAGTTTTGAAAATGTTGTCAGGAAGTTAAAATATTGTTCATTGTTGATCCATTACAAGATTGACTAGACAATATTTTAACTAGAGTTGATGACAAACTAGTTGAAGTGATCTATTCCTTTGTTAGTTGTGTCTAATGCTCCTTTTTTCAAACAGACAACTTTTACTTAAATGTGTTTACTGCAGTTAAAATGACACATTGGTTTTATTTTGTGTTAAATAAAAACTTTCAATTGTATAATCATTCCTCTTTCTTATTTTGCTTAATGGTATTTAACTCATCCCTGAAATTCTGACACAGAATCACAAGTCCAAGTGTGAACTGTGTCACAGAGTAAACACAATAAAAACATGCATTATCTGCAGCATTGTTCATTAAAATGGCTCAACACTATTAATGAATTACAGAAAATATACATACGGTAGGAACACTGCATTAGGCAATACATTCAGCAAGTACTTTTACTTTAACACTTTAAGTATTTTTAAAAGCAAGTACTTATTTACTTTTTCTTAAGTAAAAATATTAATATGGTACTTCTACTTTTACTAGTGTACAGTTTTGTCTGTTTATTTGTACTTTTACTTAAGTACAGTTTTTTTTAGTACTTTGTCCACCACTGGCAGAAATATACTGAGAAAAGTTTAGTTATGATGCATGGTGCTGCTTTCACAAATACTATGAAAATACAGTAATTTCTTGACGGTCCCTAAGAGAACCAGCGCTCCTCTCAGAGGAACAGACTGAGCAGGCTGCCGCATCGGCTCGAACGAGGAAGTCATAGCTGATTCCACGGAGCTTGAACGTGAAATATACAACAGAAAAATACTTTTACCACTGCAGCACACACTGGCTATTCTTATATTTAAGGCTTTTTTCAAAATTCAGTTAAATTGAGTGTACTGTCTGCTCCATTGTCGTCTGGTTTTGGAACGCTGCATCAAACGTTTGCGTGCTCACGCCACGCAAAAGGTTTTGCGTGAGCACGCAAACCTTTGTGTGCTCACGCAAACCTTTGCGTCCGAACGCAAAAGGTTTTGCGTGAGCACACAAAACTTTTGCGTCCGAACGCAAACCTTTTGCGTGAGCACGCAAAAGGTTTTGCGTGCGCACGCAAAGAAAAAAAATTCCCCCATGTCCCCTCGGGGGCTCCGTACTAAAGAGCTCAAACCACACAGAGTGTTGGCCATTTTGAGAACCAAAAAACAGGAAGGAGAGACAGCCCACATCACATCAAGGAGCCTCCCTCTGATTTTTCTTAAATAGACACACAGCTTGCTCAAGAGGGCGAGAAGGACTTGTACCGATTGGCAAGACAGAGGGATCAGGCTGGAAAGGATGTGCAGCAGGTTAGGCTTATTAAAGATGGGAATGGGAATGTTCTAACAAGTGAGGAGAGTGTGATGGGAAGATGGAAGGATTACTTTGAGGAGCTAATGAATGAAGAGAATGAAAGAGAAAGAAGAGTGGAGGTAATAGAAACTGTGGACCAGGAAGTGGGAAAGATTAGTGAGGGTGAAGTCCGGAAAGCTCTGAAAAGAATGAAGAAGGGGAAGGCAGTAGGACCTGATGACATACCAGTGGAGGTTTGGAAATGTCTTGGAGAGATGGCAGTGAGGTTTTTGACTCAAATATTTAATGGAATATTTGAGGGTGAGAAAATGCCTGAAGAATGGAGAAGAAGTGTGCTGGTTCCCATTTTTAAGAACAAGGGTGATGTACAGAGTTGTAGCAACTACAGGGGAATTAAGTTGATGAGCCACACAATGAAGATCTGGGAGAGAGTTGTGGAAGGAAGGCTTAGACAAGAGGTGACTATCTGTGAGCAGCAGTATGGTTTCATGCCAAGAAAGAGTCAGAGTCAGAGTCAGAGAGAATTTATTGTCATTTGCACCGCATGTAGTACATGTGTTGAAAACGAGATTATGTACACAGGGTCCCAGTTACATCCAACAACAAATGCAAGAGAAAAACAATAATAACATCTAGGATTAACTAAGAGAGACATCAGCTAGTAATACACTAAGCCCTAATGTAGTAGAAAAACATCATTATAAACAGCAGCACGAACATGAGCAGATGGTCACAGATGAACGCAGATAGTCACAGATGAACGCAGCAACAAGAAACAGATCAGTATCAGCATGATGTGACATTTTGCAGTGTTTATTCTTATTATTTATTTATTCATGAGTCTGACAGCCTCAGGGTAGAAGCTGTTCCTCAGTCTAGTGGTTCTACATTTGATGCTCCTCAACCTCCGTCCCGAGGGGAGTGGTGCAAAGAGTGAGTGTGCTGGGTGAGTGAGGTCTTTCATGATGCAGGTGGCTCTTTTTCTGCATCTGGAGGTGTAAATGTCTGTGATGGTGGGGAGACTGACTCCCACAGACTTCTGTGCAGCCTTCACCACTCTTTGTAGAGCTTTCCTCTCTGCAACTGTGCAGCCTCCATGCCACACGTTGATGCTGGAGCACAGGACGCTCTCCACTGCACACCTGTAGAACGAGGTGAGGACTGAGCTTCTCAGACCGGCTCGTCTCAGCCGTCTGAGGAAGTAGAGTCTCTGATGACCTTTCTTGATCAGGCTGGTGGTGTTATTGCTCCAGCTGAGGTTATCATTCAAGTGTACACCCAGGTACTTGTAGCTGGAGACCACCTCCACCGCAGATCCACCTATATACAGTGGGGTGTGGGTGTGTTTGTTCCTTCTGAAGTCCACAATCATCTCCTTCGTCTTCTTCACATTCATGTGAAGGTTGTTCTCTTTGCACCAGCTCTCCAGATGTTCCACCTCCTGTCTGTAGCTGGATTCATCATTATCTGTGATGCATCCCACCACAGCTGTATCATCTGCAAACTTAACAATATGACAGCCTGGATGTGTGGCTGTACAATCATATGTGAGCAGAGTGAACAGAAGAGGGCTCAGCACACATCCTTGAGGAGAGCCAGTGCTGAGGGTGATGGTGGAGGAGGAGAAGTTGTGGATCTTCACGGACTGTGGTCTGTTTGTTAAGAAGTCTAGTACCCAGTTACAGATGGAGGGGCTTAGTCCAAGTGTGGATAGTTTGTCTATCAGAGTTTGGGGGATCATGGTGTTGAAGGCAGATGTGAAGTCCACAAAGAGCAGACGCACGTATGAGTCCTTCTGATCCAGGTGGGTGAGAGCAGTGTGGACCACAGAGGAGATGGCGTCCTCTGTTGATCGGTTCTCGCGGTATGCATATTGATGAGGGTCCTCGCTGATGTTGACGGTTGCACCACAGATGCATCTTTGCTTTGAGGATGTTGATAGAGAAGTACAGAGAGGGTCAGAAAGAACTCCATTGTGTGTTTGTGGATTTAGAAAAAGCATATGACAGG
>JBBPBX010016617.1:37033-47914 GCA_038048925.1 Garcialebias charrua | reverse complement strand
GCTCTCCTTTGACGCTTACAGTCTATGTAGCAGCAATATCATCTGATCACACCGGCATCAATGGCCATACGGTGGGGGCCATCATCTAGTCTCTCTTCTCTGCATGGTGCCCATAGGTTACACTCACCGACAACTACACGAGCACCAGGTAGGGGGCTGCCCTTGGTTCTCTAAGCTCTGTGCCGCCCTCCGTTCGAACCTCTAACACAGGCGGACCTCAAGTGGTTTTTCATGTAAGATGGATTTTGTTGGCTATGGCCTCAGTGAGAGGGTCGGCGAGCTACAGGCTCTCTCTCAGCTCATCATGCCTTAGGTGGGGCCCTGAGGGCTCTAATGTTACCTTGTGGCCAAAACACTGCATTTGTACCAAGGTGTTATCTCACTCTAACTGTAACCAACCATTGAGGTTGACATGTTTTCAGCCTACACATAGCAAGGGGTCTGGATTATTGTGCCCAGTGAGAGGACTGGAGGCATACGTTGCAGCTACTGCTGTTGTACGATGTTCAGACCAGCTGTCTGTGTCTTATGGAGACCCTAGGTTAGGCTATTCTCTTTCCAAACAGCGCCTCTCCCACTGGATTGTGGATGTAATCTGCCACACCTACGTCACGGGGCACAGCCCTCTGCCAGTCAGCGTCACATTCTGCCAGGAGCGTGTCCGCTGCCTGGGCTGCCCTGAGAGGGATTCCGATGGAAGCAATATGGGCTGCCGCATCATGGGCTTCTCCAAGCACGTTCACTAGACTTTACAGAGTTAACGTGGCCACCCCTCATCCCCTGGACCAGGGTCTTCTGCAAGAGTCCTCTGGGCTTCCTCAGTGAGGTATTTGCTCAGAATTCCTTGTGACATTGTTGGTATTAGTCATTCAGTGCTTTCAGCACCGCCTTCTGGCAGTCAGGAGGGATGAAATAGAACAAAAGTTACGCATGTATCTACGGTTCTATGAATCCCGGATGACCGACAGAGCTTCTCTGTCCCTCAGAATTCTTGCCTTCCATGAGAAGATTCTGTAGGACCAGAGCCGTGGATGATGCCAGGCTAAATAGCCTCTGATTAATCATCCGTTTCACATCTGTGACTTTTTTTATATCATTACTCAAACAGTGCATGCGTGAATGGAACATTCAGTGCTTTCAGCACCGCCCTCTGGCATTCATCCGGGATTCACAGAACTGTAGTTACATATGAAACTTTTGGTTTATTGAAAGAAAACTACAAAACACCGTATGTCTAATTTTTTTTGTTTGTTTTCATTTTCGTTTTTTGTCCTATTGTTGGTTCCTGCATCTGTCTGGTCCTGTTAGTTGTTCATCCTGTCCCATCCCAATTGTGTGAGTTATATTAAAGTTGACTCCTGTCCTGATGGAATCCTGCGGGAATCCCATGACTTGCGGGACTCCTAAAAAATGTCATCCTCTAGTGTGCGGTGGCATGGGAATGATAGCTCGCTAATAAAGTACATTGAAATTGAATTGAATTAGTAAAGTGAATGAGAGCTTTGAATGGTGCAGGGTTTGTGAAGCTGCTGGAGGATGATAGTTTCAGCTTCTTCCTGAAACTGTTCCATCTCATCATGTCTCATGGACGTTCTCTACAGCCAGCTCCAGAAGCAGACCATCGACTCAGTCTTTGTTCAAGGAGCAGCAGTTGGCAGACAACATACAAAAAAAAGAAGGTAAATTAATGTGTACGTTGTGCTGTTTAATATTACTGCTTTTTTGTTATCTTATGCTTGAATTACTTCACATTTCTTGTTTATTTACTTGATGACTAAAAATTAACTGTTCTCTTCTGGTCCTGTTCAGAGATTCCCTCCCTACTCTCTGTGGAGAACACAGTGGCAGTGTATCCCAGCTGGCCAAGAAACGCCACATAATGGGCCCAGGCGATCTTCAGAGTGTCCCCACAGAGGTGAGAAGCTAAATGTGCGATGTTAGCCTGGTTAAAACCAGACCCTGTCCTTCACTTCGGTTCAGACAAGGGTCTGGACTTTCTCCATTTTAAAACGATTCTTGCTGGAGGCGTTGGCCTCTGCTGAGGAACAAAACCATTGGATATTTTGAACAGGGAAAGCATTCTGCTCCCTCCCCTCAGAGCCACCCCCCGTGCTCTGGTGAACTTGACTGACAACTGCTCCGCCTCCTGCAGCTTTTCTCTCGCTGCGCAAATTCTGTGTTTATATGTTAATAAAACATTTTAATAAAATAAAATAAAACCATGGATCGCTGGTCCAGCTCACCAAAAGACCAGAAAATCTGATGGGACTCGGTCAGCAACGTAAAACCCGAGTTTAATTCTCGTGACAACCTCAGCCATTTCCTCCTTGTTCATTTCACTCAACGGAGGGTGGAGGAGAAGGAGGAGGGAGGAGGGAGCGATTACTTGACTTTTGGGAAAAAAAACAAAAGAAAACTCCAGATAAGGGATTAAGAAGGGGAAATTAATAAATTTGTGTCACATATAAAACAGTCCTGCATCGCTTTGAATGAGAACATGCGGCTGCGAGCTGGCTGCGCTGGGACAGGTGGGGGCGTGGGTTAGGGGCCAAAAACTCCGCCCCTTCTGTTCTCTGATTGGTCCGAACAAAAATCTACCGGAGAAATCCTTGTCTATGGGACAAATCCCAGACTGTGCAGTGAAGGGAAATGAGAATTGAGCGGAGCTGTGCAGGAAGGCGAGGGCCAGGCTAGTGCAATGTAGGCATTTAAAAATGTTTTTAAACATAGTAGTGCTGTATTGTGAAAAAGTGGGAGGACACCTCAGAGAGTCATAGTTTCTTTATTTGTCGAATGACAACATGTGGTGGAACAAAATTTTGTACACAGGGTCACAGTTAAATCCAACAAAAAATATATAAGAAAAACAGAAATAAGCTCTAAGATATGAACTAAGAAAAACATTAAATAAAAATATGCGAAGCACAAGAAGGACAAAAACAATATGCCGAAAAGCAGTATGAACATGAGTCTGTGTGAGCAGATGAGCACAAACGAACACAGCAACGTGAAACAGATCAGCAGCAACATGATGTGATTTTTCACAGTGATTATCCTGGTTAGAGATTCATGAGTCTAACAGCCTCAGGGTAGAAGATGTTCCTCAGTCTGAGGTTCTACACTTAATGCTCCTCAACCTCCTGCCTGAGGGGAGTAGGGCAAAAGTGTGTGTGCTGGGTGAGTGGGGTCCTTCATGATGCAGGTGGCCCTCTTCCTGCATCTGGTGTAGATGTCTGTGATGATAGGAGGCTGACTCCAACAGACTTCTGTGCAGCCTTCACCATTTTCTGCAAAGCTTTTCTTTCTGCATTTGTGCAGCTTCCTTGTCACACGTTGCTACTGGAGCACAAGATCTCCATGCACTTGTTTTTACACTGCAGGCCCTTCCTGACACAACCAGCTACCACAGCCCTCTGTGTGGAGAAAATAGCAGACATCTTGGGCGCCCGGGGCAGCAGATGGTATGGTTAAGGGCCTTGCTCAAGGGCCCAGAGTGACACAAATGAGGGTGGAGGCAGGTGTGGGTGTTTCACTTTTCCCACCCACATTGGGTGAGTTGAATCGGTGACCTTCATTCACAGGTCCACCTTCTCTAACATCTGCGCTGTCACTCCCATTTGATATGATAAATAACACAATAAAAAATATATACTGTAAACAAAATAATATAAGTGGTAAAAAAAAGGCATCGTAAAGCATAAAAAACCGCAAACTTTCAGGGGCAAGTTGTAATGCTGAAGAACAGGTCCGTTTGAGCTCTTATTTTGAAGGCAAACAAAACGGAAGTGATTTCCTCCTTGTTGCAGCGGAAGTTGCTAGACTCGTACGTGCATTGTTTTCTCCCTGTTCCGTATCGACAATCTAAGCATCTTTTCTCTGTACTTCTGGTGAAATTAGTTTAATTTTGAGTTATATTCAGCTGTAACTACTCGGTTAATGTTGAAGGTAAATACTGATGAACGAAGCTAACAGAGATGTGGAGACAGCAGGTCCAGCAGCACCTGGATGCAGAAGAAGAAGAAATGGAGGATTTCGTGAAAGTACTGAGATGCTCTTGAACAGGAAAAAAAAACTGGAGAAAGAAAAATATTAGTTTTTAGTCCCAACGATGAACTGCATATAATAGGTTTGTATCTTTTTATTCTTTCTGTTGAATGTGATTATGTTGCAGTTTAGTCTGTACGGAGCCCCCCAGGGGACATGGGGAAAAAAAAAAATCTTTGCGTACCCACGCAAAACTATTGCGAGGTAACGCAAAACCTCTTGCGTGCAAAAGGTTTTGTGTTACAGACACCATGGGCGTAGCCAGAATGTCATGAGCGGCGGTTCCTTTAAAAAGGAATGTGGACCTTATGAAATAAACATGCCACGATAGCTCAACTGGTAACGCATCGGCTTGCCACTCCAAACCTCACGGGTTCGATTCACATATGGGACAACACTTTTTTTTTTTTTAGATTATTTATTCATTCCAGATTAAGAAAACAGAGTATATGCAGGGTCTTGAAAGTTATTAAAAGTTGATAAATCAATTTTGGGAAAATTAAGGGTCTTGAAAAGTATTAAAAAGTCTTGAAAGCGATTTGATGAGGTATTTTATTTTTTTTGCTGTTATTCTAGCTTTAAATAATTTGACAGCAAAAAGTATGTATGACTAATATTTGTTTTCCTCACCGCGGATGATTCGGAAACCGCTTCGCACAAATTTAGGGTGTCAGGTTTCAACAGCCTTTACGGCTAGGCCTATCTTGTGCGCATGCACGGCTGCTTTATCTCCAAGTTGAGCTTGTGTGTTTGAGTAAGTTGCCGCGAGACAGTGAGAACAAAGTCAAAGTCAACTTTATTGTCAGAACTGCAATATGTACAGGACATACACAGGATTGAAATTGCGTTTCTCTCAGTCCCTCGGTGCAACAGTAACCATTTAAACACTAAAACACTGAAACATTTAATAAACATAAGCATAAAATAGTAAAAGTGTAACACTGTCCTGAGTTTTTGCATAGTAGTATAAAAGTATGAAAATTTACACCAACACTAAAACACTAAACATTTAATAAACATAAGCATAAAATAGTAAAAGTGTAACACTGTCCTGAGTTTTTGCATAGTAGTATAAAAGTATGAAAATTTACACCAACACTAAAACACTAAACATTTAATGAACATAAGCATAAAATGAAATAATAAAAGTGTAATACTGTCCTGAGTTTTTGCATAGTAGTATAAAAAGTATATCTATAAAATAAACTGAAGGTTCTAGCATTGACATTTGCAAAGAGTGGCAAAGCAGCATATGAGTTAATGTACACAGTATATGTATGAGGTAGTTGATGTTGGTATAGAGGCAAAGTGGCTGGAGATGCCTGATTTTCAAGAATGGCTGAGGCCTGTTGGCAAGAATAACCGTGTTTATTTCTTATTCGCCATTGTTCAACCAAGTTACTTTAAAGGAGACCACATATAGGTATTTAAAATTTTTATGTTATTTCTGTGTGCTATCTTGACAATATTAATTCATTTTAATACACAAAATAATTCTTAGATAATCAATTATACCCTTTTTAATTCTGCCATTTTTAACTTTCGTTTTGAACGACCGGTTTCTTGAAGTCCACGCCCTTCAAAGATCTGTTTACGCCCTCTGTAACAGCCAGTATCTGTAATGTGTTGTTGTTTTAAAATTAGCTCTTTTTTTATTACTCATTTGACTTACTGTTAGTGTTAGCTTAAGATAACTTACCGAAACCCGTCTGAGCGCGCCGCAGTTTGCTGCTCCTTTTAGCATGAGACCTGCCGAATCCGAAGCTAATGTTAGCTTGTTCCTCTTCCGGTTTTCGCCAGCTCCGCTCGTTGCACGCGGAGATTTTGGGAGTTATCGCTGTTCCAGTGAAGACAACACAAAGTTCACCAAGTGTCTCCCGTAAATTAATCTGTAAGGAGAAGGTCCTCTTGCTGCGAGCCTGCTGCGAGGCTGCTGCAAGGCTGTACAGTTGAAGCTCCGCTCCATCGCGCCGGAAGAGGGTCCCGTCGAACCCGGTCCTTACGCCGGCGGTCCGCTCGTTTAATTTTTGCCGGCTGCGCGTTGGCAGCGATCGCAAATACACTAAAAATTGAACTAAAACATAAAAATAACAATTATACTTTATTTATAAAGCCATTTAAAAAAACACAGCTGCAACAAAGTGCTGTACACATGAAATTAAGAACATATAAACAAAAGATGAGATGAAATCATGAAAAACAACAGTCATGTGTTTAATACAGAAGTGGGTTGAGCCTAACCAGGGGTTGCTAGGTGAGGGGCTGGACTCAGGTTTGATCTGATTGGCTGCGGCTTGGCTGCGGCTTGTGACGTCAATAAATGCAGGAAGTGTGAATCCTGGTGTATTTATCAAAAATAAATAAATCTACTTAGAGTAAATAAACCACTGGGTGCATTTTTTTGGCACAAGGACTGTTTTTTTATGAAGTAAATACCCAAAGTTTAGTAAAAAAACATTAAAAAGTGAATTTTGCATGTGTGGTCCCCTTTAAAATAGCTACGAGTCTTGTTGTAACCTAAGCTATATTTTCTTAAACCTAGTCGTGGTTCAGTTTCTTCTTTTGAACTTTTTTCTTTCCACTGTATCTCAGTTCTGTTGTAGGTTTGAGATTCACAGATTTACAGTAATTGAAAACAACAGCAGTTTTGTAAATCAAAGATTTGTTGCTTAATAAAACAAAGTGACGATAAGGTCTTGAATTTATTTTGGAAGGTCTTGAAAAAGTCTTGAAAAGGTATTGAAATTAACTAAAACACAAGAAAACTATTTACAAAACAACAATAAAAACTTTCAATTATATAATCATTCCTCTTTCTTATTTTGCTTAATGGTTTTTAACTCATCCCTGAAATTCTGACACAGAATCACAAGTTCAAGTGTGAACTGTGTCACAGAATAAACACAATAAAAACATGTATTATCTGCAGCATTGTTGTTTAAAATGGCTCAACATTACGACAATGGAGCAGACAGTACACTCAATTTAATTGAATTTTGAAATCAGCCTTAAATATAAGGATGTCCAGTGTGTGCTGCAGTGGTAAAAGTAATTTTCCGTTGTATATTTCACGTTCAAGCTCCGTGGAATCAGCTGTGACTTCCTCGTTCGAGCCGACGCGGCAGCCTGCGCTCTGTCTGTCCCTCTGAACTTGTGATTCTGTGTCAGAATTTCAGGGATGAGTTAAAAACCATTAAGCAAAATAAGAAAGAGGAATGATTATATAATTGAAAGTTTTTATTGTTGTTTTGTAAATAGTTTTCTTGTGTTTTTTTAATCTGGAATGAATAAATAATCTAAAAAAAAAAAAAGTGTTGTCCCATGTGGGAATCGAACCCGTGAGGTTTGGAGCGGCAAGCCAATGCGTTACTAGTTGAGCTATCGTGGCATGTTTATTTCAGAAGGTCCACATTCCTTTTAAAGGAACCGCCCCCTCATAACATTCTGGCTACGCCCATGGTGTCTGTAACGCAAAACCTTTTGCGTTCCCACGCAAAAGGTTTTGCGTTACCTCGCAATAGTTTTGCGTGCGCACGCAAATAAATTTTTTTCCCCCCATGTCCCCTGGGGGGCTCCGTAAGACTGAGCTTTCTGGTAGCTAATTAATTTATCTTCCTAGAAAGGACGTGCTGTTTATAGCTGAACTTGCTAACATAACTCTATAAAAATAATTCTGTGATCTGAACAGTAAAACAAATCATGTATGTGAACATAAAGCTACAGTTCTCCTTATTGTATTTTACATGTGTTCCAGTGGTTCCTGCAGATGTTCAGAAGTCAGTGCTGATTAAAGAAGAAGCTCCTGAAGAACAGTGTCCTGATGTGGACCAGCAGGATGCAAATTGTCTTCACATAAAAGAGGAAGAGGAGGAACAGTGGACCATTTTGGGGAGAGCAGCTCAGTATGAAGGAGGAGACAGATGTCACCAGCTTTTCATTAACTTCAGTTCATTTTAAGAGTGAGGATGATGAAGAGAAACCTCTGTTCTCACAGCTTCATCATCAGCAAGTTGACGTTGGTGATCTTCCAACCAGTTGCTCAGGTGACCACACAGAATCATCAACTGGTGAAGGAGATAAAGATACAAAAAACCCAGATCTAAATGTTTATAGAGATTCTGATTCTTCAGAAACTGAAGTCCGAGAAGATGATGAAGAGCATAATGATGTGAACAATCCTGAATCTCAGCTGAAACTTTTTTCACACTTTGGGTTAAAAACTGAACACACTGATGAAGCCTGGGAGCCTTCACCCAGCAGGGTCTCTGAGTCAAGGGTCAGTCCCAACGATCAACTGCATATAATAGGTTTGTATCTTTTTATTCTTTCTGTTGAATGTGATTATGTTACACCCTGATGCATGCTCAATAATCCAGGTAGAAAAATCTAAAAAAGCTAAGTCTGGTCCTCTGGACATTCAAAACAAAGCAACAAAAAAAAAAAATTGTAGAAACGTTTCGTCTTTCGTCCGAAAGACTTCCTCAGTCTGAGATGCTGTATTCAGCTCAGTCTTATAAATAGCACCCTCTCACAGTGGATCAACCAGTTGGCTGATGACAGCTGAAACCAGCTGCTCACATGATCAAGGAGGACCATCAGCCTAACGATGGATCGTTAGCACCCTGATGGTTGTTTGCTATTCACAGAGGGCTGAGTGATACTAGCAATAACAGCATTGTAAGAGGGGGACAGTTGAACTCTGAGGCCTCCACCTCTGTTTAATTATGGACGGCTTCTTTTGGCCTGGAGATGAGTGTAGACCGCAGAGTCCTGGCCTAATGATGTTGATCTTCTGTGCTGGGCCATCCTTTGGCCAGGACTCTGCGGTCTACATTCATCTCCAGGCCAGCGGTCACTCTTTCAGGGATGAAGATGTTCACATCCTTGATAGAGAGGAACGATGGTTTGAGAGAGGAGTAAAGGAGGCCATCTTACATTTGGAGCCAAAATGAAGGAAAAATGGTTAATTTCTTACTGTGAGCTGCTGAAGCCTGTCTCCGTCTATTAGCATGTTAGCTTGTTGCACGTCCAAGCTCTGCAGCTTCCTACTGCTTCACGCGGTCCAAACTGTTTACAGTAAAGCATGTTAGCTCCATACATTTGGAGCCATAATGAAGGGAAAAAGAGTTGATAACTTACTGGGAGCTGGTGAAGCCATTTATCCACGTGTTAGCATGTTAGCTCTGCGTCCAGGCAGTATCCGAGGCCGCGCAGCCGTTTCTCCACGTTAGCATGTTAGCTCCGGGTGCCACCAACATCCAGGCCGCCAAGCCGTTCGTCTGCGTTTTAGCTTGTTAGCTCCGGGTGCCACCAACATCCAGGCCGCCAAGCCGTTCGTCCGCGTTTTAGCTTGTTAGCTCCGGGTGCCACCAACATCCAGGCCGCCAAGCCGTTCGTCCGCGTTTTAGCTTGTTAGCTCCGGGTGCCACCAACATCCAGGCCGCCAAGCCGTTCGTCCGCGTTTTAGCTTGTTAGCTCCGGGTGCCACCAACATCCAGGCCGCCAAGCCGTTCGTCCGCGTTTTAGCTTGTTAGCTCCGGGTGCCACCAACATCCAGGCCGCCAAGCCGTTCGTCCGCGTTTTAGCTTGTTAGCTCCGGGTGCCACCAACATCCAGGCCGCCAAGCCGTTCGTCCGCCTGAGACGTCCACAGAGTTCACAGAGCGTTTCCAGCTCATTTATCCGAGCGAAGCAATCTCTGATCGGACAGACGGTCTGTCCAAAGCCAGCTGTTGAAGCTGGAGGTAACCGAAGCTAACCGACAACTGCCGAACACTGCCGAAAACTGCAGAACACTGCAGAAAACTGCCGAACACTGCCGAAACTGCGTAATCGGCTTCAAAATACCGGTGGTCCCCGACTTACGAGCGAGTTCTGTTACTACGACTATCTCGTAAGACGAAAATCTCATAAATCGGGGACTACCTTTTTTTTTTTATATACCGCACGAGCCGCCACTGATACACGTACATGTACGGTAATGAACAGTTACCAAGTTAACAAGCACTTCGCCTATCCTACCTATCCTAATTATTAAAAAAAAACACATACCGGTACATAAAAAATAAAAAATGAATTTCTTACTTTGAGCTGCAGCTTGTCTGTTTGCATGTTAGCTCTTGCACGTCCGACCCCTGCAGCTTCGTGCAGCTCCAGTCCAAACTGTTTACAGGAAGGACTGTTAGTATGTTAACTCCATACATTTCAAGCCAGAAAAAGAGTTTAATAACTTACTGAAAGCCGTTTCTCCGCGGTGTTCTTCCATCCAAACAAGCTGCCCGCGTTAGCTGTTGTTGTTAGCTCCGCAATTAGCTGCACTCGTTAGCATGTTAGCCCATCCAAAGCTGTCGGGCGGCGTTGTGGGAGCGATCGGCGGCTGCTGCTCCGGGCCTGAGACGTACACAGAGTTCATCGAGCGTTTCCAGCTAATTTATCTGTATGAGGCAACCCTGATGGGACACATGGTCCTCCAAAGCCGGCTGCCGAGTGCCGAGACTGGAACCAGAGACTGGAACTAAACGTAAAATGGCGGAGGCGGTATTTCCGGTTCCCACAGGAAGTTGCTCAAATATGCAGAAATATAACAGAAAGGAGGAAAGTAAAAGTACAGTATACAAACATTAGGGTTCATTTATAAACACACACAAACACACACACACCTAGATTATATATATATATATATATAACTAAACACACACACACATAGATTATATATATAAATAAACGCACACACACGCACACCTAGATTATATATATATAAATAAACACACAAACACACCTAGATTATATATAAAAGAAAGAAACGCACACACACACACCTATATTATATATATATATA
>JBBPBX010016617.1:4712-36715 GCA_038048925.1 Garcialebias charrua | reverse complement strand
CGAACCTGCGTCATCTGCATGAAAGGCAACGGTCTTAACCATTGTCCCATCTGACATATGTGGAAGTCTGCAGGTCTACTCTATTTAAAGGAAACGCTCCTCCTGAATTAGTATCGCATTTTAACTACATAAGTATCACGTTTTCACTACATAGTATCACGTTTTTACTACTTAGTATCACGTTTTTACTACATAATTATCACGTTTTTACTACATAGTATCACGTTTTCACTACATAGTATCACGTTTTTACTACTTAGTATCACGTTTTTACTACATAATTATCACGTTTTTACTACATAGTATCACGTTTTTACTACATAGTATCACGTTATTACTACTTAGTATCACGTTTTTACTACATAATTATCACGTTTTTACTACATAATTATCACGTTTTTACTACATAAGCTCCAAAAAAATATTTTCATGGTTGAATGCAATGCCCTTCCGTAAGTTTGTGTATTACAGTTAGAAAAATTAAGTAGAAATATTCATTTTCTGATGTAGTTTGGAGGGCAGACTGGCCATCGGGAGCACCGGGACATTTCCTGGTGGCCTGGCCCGCTCAGTGATCGTCAAGTGGGACTAAAGGCTCAGTTCGGGTCGCGCTTGATCATTTAAAATGAACAATCCATGCTGCTCATGTGGCTCACTCAGGTATAGGACAGACCCCCCGCTAGGGGTGGGCGATATGGCTCAAAAATTATATTGTGATATTTCAGAGCATTATCACGATAACGATACATTTCGTGATATAACAAAAAAAAAAAAAAAATCAAATTTATTTATTTGACAAAATTAACTTAACATGTTGCTTTGCAGTATTATGTATATAAAATAAAAAACAACAAGGGGTAATTTTACTGAAATTACTTTATTTAGTAAAGTATTCAGTCTCCCAAGTATAAAAATAAAAAAAAAAATGATCTGTTATTTAGATTGAAAAAGTTCTTATCTATTCATGCAGGAATTATTCATTTTTTTTAAAACTGATCTGTCTCTGCACACCCTGATGCATGCTCAATAATCCAGGTAGAAAAATCTAAAAAAGCTAAGTCTGGTTTTAGATGATCGGTCTCTGATTACCTGACTCTTGGTCCGTGGAGCCGCGCGTGTTTGTAAAGACGGTTTAGAGCGGGGGAGACACACAGCACTGACTGCTCAGAGCGGGGTGGGGGGGAGGCATTTGAGCTCTCTCTACCTGCAGTTTAAGCAGGGGGAAGAGAAGCTGAGACGGGACGGGAGTTGTTTGTTTTTAGCATTTTAGCTAGCTAGTATTGCACGCAGACTGGTGGAGGGGGGTTGCGCAGCTCGGTTTGGTTGTTTGAAGCGCTCGGTTGTTAAGGGGGCGGGGCGCCCTGACGTATTACGTCATGAAATTAGCATATCATGATATAACTTTATTGCCCGGGCAAGCTTTTTTTACCAGTATACCGGGAACGATATGATATGGCCCAGCCCTACCCCCCACCCCTCCTTTCTTTTTCCGAGACAGTCTATCACAGCTGACAGACATCCCCAGAAAAAATGAAAGGATATGGCAGGGTCTCTACTCTGGTGTGACGGACAGCCTCAGAAAGAGAAAGGAGGGGGCTGGGGGGGGACTCTGTTCTGCTGCGACAGTTTTGGAGTTTATCCAAGTTTTTGTTGGGACACAAGAATTTGTAGATCAATTTATTTCCAGCTGGAAGAACAATAAAAAAAAAAGTATTCACTAGTTACAAAAAATTAAAAAATAAAATCCCACTGTGCAGCATGTCCAATACACCTCAAAACCCGTTGCCCGTTGTTCCAGTTCGATGTAGCTGTGATTTTCTATAAAACTTGTATCGTGTGACTCACTGAAGGTTCTCCAGAGAAGATAAAGAGGTTCTCCAGGTTCCTGGTGCAGGTTGATGTTGTCCCACAGGAGCTGTATGAACACGTGTTTACTGTCCTGAGACAGAGACGTCAGGGGAAGCTAAAGGACGACAAGGAAAAACACTCTTTAGATTACACAAGTGTCAAAACTGATCCGGTGTGTGGCAAATGTTCAGATTTAAACTGGTTCAGGGTGATAGAGTCCAAAAAGACAGATGAAACTCCAGAAAATGTGTTTTCTGTGAAAAGGAGTCTGAATGCTGAATGACTAGGTTTAGTTATGTTAAAGGGAAAGGCTGACCATTTGTCTGCCATATACAGTACAGTAGTTATCAACAGAACCCCATCGGCTGTGACAGCAGTCATGGAGCAGGGAGTGTGAAGAAAAGAAGTTTACCATACGGTGGTGTGAAAGAACACTACATTAGATAATAGTAAACCTCAACACCGTTCAGTTGCCGTTTTCTCAACAGACTGCTGAGGCTGACGGAAGTTTCACAGTAAACTTTTGGACGTGTGGATCGGATGGACTGATACATTCAGCAGCTTCAGCACCATCGGCAGAGAACAAGCGCTGCACACTTACACTGGCGTAGTGACATGAATGTTGTAGTGCACATGAACTACCGGTAAACAAATTGTGGAAATTTAATATTAGCTAAAGTACCGGTAGTGCTCAAACACAAAAAAGCTGTTTTTAAGCAAAGTGGGTTTTTTTAACCTGACAAAGTACAAAAACCTGGCACTAGTTAGACTAGCCCATGGGTCTGCTGCAACCTGTGGCTCTGGAGCCACATGTGGCTCTTTGGTCCCTCTGCAGCGGCTCTTTCAAGCTTTGACCAAAACTGAAATGAAACTGAATTTTATTGTCTGTTATACAAAGAACAACCAAAAAGGACTAGTTTTAGCTGTTTTCCTGTCGTTTCGTTTGCAAATATGTGAATACTGCAACAAGTACAAGGAGTAAAACATGCTCACTTTAATCTAAAAAAGCTAAGTCTGGTCCTCTGGACATTCAAAAAACAAAACAAAACAAAACAAAACTGTAGAAACGTTTATGCCTCCTACCCACTGCACAACTCGAAACGCGCCTGCCGTCCCCTTTTTGCCGCTGGTCACGGTCCCACTGAACCACTGAACACCGTCTGATGACGTACACTAGGGGGTAGCAGAGGGAGGGGTCTCTGGCTTGTTTTCCGGGTTCAGTTGTTGTTTTAACTGCACCTCCGACGGTCTTCGATGAGATTAAAACTTTTTTTTATGTTTGGGGTGATCTACACTGGAGAGGACAGCAGCCTGTCAGCAGCAACTGTAAAAATGCCACGTTTCTTACCGGAGTTTGGGTCCAATTCCTGGAGGCTCGATCCGGTGAGTTTAAAAAGTCCGAAAAAAGTCCCGTTGTGGTTGTGTAATCAGATAGCGAGGCTCTCCCGACTGTTTGCCGGATGCGTCGAGCCGCCAGAGATCAACATTTGGGACGTCGGCGGCTCGACGGCGACGCGCGCGTGCGTGTGCAGGCTGCCGTCGCGCCGCTTCGATCACTCGAATCTCGCCGCTTCCTTGTTCGCCGTGACTCCACGCGTCTCCTCCATAGACTTTGAATGTAAACCGGCCGCTTCGGCCGCTCGACAAAGGGGGCAGTGGGTAGGAGGCATTAGTCTTTCGTCCGCAAGACTTCCTCAGTCTGAGCTGCTGTATTCAGCTCAGTTTTATAAATAGCACCCTCTCACAGTGGATCAACCAGTTTGCTGATGACAGCCGAAATTTCGGCTGTCATCAGCAAACTGGTTGATAAGACTGAGCTAAATACATAATCTGACTGAGGAAGTCTTTCGGACGAAAGACGAAACGTTTCTACTTTTTTGTTTTGTTTTGTTTTTTGAATGTCCAGATGACCAGACTTAATTTTTTTTTAGATTTTTCTACCTGGATTATTGAGCATGCATCAGGGTATGCTCACTTTAACTTTATTTCTATACTTAAATTATTTTTTCCACAATAAAAAAAAAATTCATAGGTCTTCACGGTTGATAGCTTTCATTAATAAAAAAAATCCTCCCCCACTCTTTACAAAAAGCTGTTCTTTTCAGTAGTCTTAAATTGAAAAAATATCAATAAATGTTGAAAATCATCAGATAGTTTTAGCTTTATATTGTAACCCCTAGTGGACATAAAAGCCCCCTCCAACAAACCAAGTGGCCCCCTGGCCACCGGTTGATAATCACAGTTGTAGCAGATTGTTGCGGCTCTAAACAATTTTCATTTAGTGAACGAAGGCGTAAAGATGTCTCTTGATAGTAAAGGTTGCAACCATTAGCCTAGCTGGACAAAGACTTCTGTCATTTTGTTTCCAAACTCCACGCTCGATGATTGATCTCATGGCTGGTAAGGTACTGATAACTATTAGACAGAAAATCACATCAAAAACAACCAGAGTACGTCTTTGAAACAAGCAAAACTGAAAGCAAAACACAAGCTAAAAGCATCAGCACAGATTTTAAAATAAACAAGTAGCTAAAGTTGGTGAATCAGTACCGGTAGTTACAGTGTGTGTGACATGATTTTTTTTACTATGCATAAAATTGCTCAAAATATATATATTTTATCATTTAAATATGTTCGTTTTTGAAAACAAAATGATAAATCAATTTAATTTTGCTTTAAAAGCTATTTTAAACTTCGAGCCGTGTTTATTCACGGAAAATCCGATTACACGCGAATGCACCATCTGTGACGTAAAAATGGGCAGAGGGCTCTGGTCTCTTTAATAGCGGACAATTTAAAACCCGACAAATTTAGTAATCTATGTGAAGATTTGAGCCATTTGTCTTCAGTTTGGGAAGCAGAAAATAGTTTGGGTGATGGAACAAGAAACAGCAGGATCTAATTTAGGTCTGCAGCTGTATGAGACTTACCCTCAGGTGGAGCAGCTCACACACGCGCACTGACAAGCCCAGGGCTCTGCCTGATTTTACGTCACAGATGGTGCATTCACGTGTAATCGGATTTCCCATGAATAAACACGGCTTGAAGTTTAAAATCACTTTTAAAGCAAAATTAAATTGATTTATCATTTTGTTTTCAAAAACGAACATAGATGAATGATAAAAGATATATATTTTGAGCAATTTTATGCATAGTAAAAAAAATCATGTCACACACACTTTAAAAGCTAAAAGAAGCAGAACTGTAAATTAAAGCTAAAAGTAATGCAACAACTGCTAAGAGCTAAAAGTAGCATAAGATGAAAACAGAGCAAGCAGATTTGAAATAAAGTTTTGCAGAAAGTGATGAGATCTTAACGTATGACTGAAGAGTTTTACTTACAATAAAATTTCTGAAAAATATAAAAGTTATAAAAACTACAAGTCACAGCACGCTTCTCCTGAATGAGCCGATTGTTTTAATTAACGGCTAAAATTGCTCAAATTAGTTTAACAGCACAAACATTCAGAGGCAGCTAAACAACGAGAAGAACAAAATGGAAGCCCCTCGACCTGCACTCCGTTGTTGCAGTGTTCCGAGTTAAGAACGAGACCCGGCAGGTGAGTGGGGAGGTCCAGGCGACGGAAGTACCACACCAGGTTCCAGAAGATGATGGGATGCTGGCTGAGAAACTTGTGCGTGTAGATCACCTGGACAGGCAGAGCCCAAACTTTAAGGGTCTTGTGTTTAAAACTCACAAAGCAGACTGCACGATGATGCGTTCTTTACCTGATCGCCCTCGTTCTCCAACAGGGTCTCCAGCTCCTTGCGTAGAACCAGGGGGCTCAGGTACGGTACAGACACGGGCTTGGGGTTCACACGCATCTTCCCAATGACATCCTGACCAACACACAAAAATCAACCGATTACCCTGAGGTGAAAACACTTCCTTTAGAGATGTTCTTCTTGTTGTTAGGAGGAGGAGCACGCACCGACACCTCCTGCAGACTGCAGGGCAGGCTGGTGGTGGAGGCCCCATGTCCGGGTCTCTGGGAGTAGTCCAGGCTCTGCAGTGGACCTCCAACACTGTTGCTGCGTGTGAGAGAAGTCCCGCTGGATTTCTGCTGCTTCCCCGCTGCCTGGTGCTCCAGCAGACCCAGTGGGTCGGACTGGACCGGCTCTGGGATCAGACTGGAAACATAAACAAGTGGAGTCAGGAGGGGGTTCCTGCAGGAAGGGGGCGAGGCATGCACCGCTGAACCACTACACAGATTTTTAATGAAACTTGTTAGAAAATAATCACTGGCAGTCTACTGTGATCCAATTTTCTTCCGTATTTTTTTCAGCATCTTTCTTGTTCAACAGTTTTTGTGCCATTTCAACAAATAATATCAAAATGTTCGGCTCGTTCAGGACAGTCCTGCTATGATTACTGTATTGGTATTGGTGCAACTTTAGCTTTTCGAAATAGTATTTTCTGCCACTTTTTTATTCTCATAGAAAATGAATTGAGTTCATTTTACATCCTTCAAATCTTTAGATCTGTTAACAACTTTTTACTGCTCCTTTCACATTTTGTCCTGCTTCAGATTCTTTGTGCACATTTAAACATTTTTCAGCTACTTTCAGCTGTTTTGTGCTCCTTTGTGATTCTTTCTGCTAACTACAGTACAAATTTTTTTGTGATTCTTCTAACTTCTTTCTGCTAATTTCAGCTTGTTATGCTCCTTTCAGTTCCTTTCTGCACGTTTCCACCTTTTCTGCTATTTTAGCTACTATTAAGCTGTTTATAAGCTAATGTTGCTCTCATTTAAACTTCTTCCAGCCTAATTCAGCAAAAAACGTGCTCTCTCCACCTTCTGGTAATTGAAGCTTCTTTCTGGTATTTTAGCTACTATTTAGCTGTTTATAAGCTAATGTTGCTCTCATTTAAACTTTTTTCAGCCTAATTCAGCAAAAAATGTGCTCTCTCCACTTCCTTCTGGTAACTGAAGCGTCTTTCTGCTTTTTAGCTATTTTCTTTAGGAGTTCTTTGTTAAACTCAGCTTTTTTCAGATAATTTCTACATTTTTGTGCTCATTTCTGTTCTTTCAGCCTAACTGGGCAAACATGTTCTTTCTGCCTTCTTAAGCTTGTTCTACATTTTCAGCTACTGTACTTTTTGTTTCACATTTAACTAATTTTAGCTGTGTTCAGATTGTTTTTCTTGGTAATTTCTGCTACTTTCAGCCTAATTTACTAGTTTCTGCTAATTTCCGCTTGTTTCGCTCCTTTCAGATTTTTCCCTGCTATTTCAGCTACTATTTAGCAGTTTTATGCTATTGTTAGATTTTTTTCAACTAATTTCACATTCTTTGAGTTCATTTCAGTTCTTTCCACTTCCTTCTGATAGGTTAAGCTTCTTTCTGCCTTTTCAGCAGTCTTTATTTTTGCAAATTTCAGCCTTTTTTTAGTTAACTTCTGAATTTAATGCTTATTTCTGCTTATTTAAACACAATTCAGGAAATATGTATTCTTTCTGCTTTCTTCTGCTAATGTAGGCTTGTTCTTTCATTTCAGCACATTTTTAGCTAATTTCAGCTGTTTTTCAGCAAGTTCTTCTGCAATAAACATTCACACTACATTTATGCAGGAAATGCAATTTCTCTAGTTTATTTTTGTCGTGTTTTACCTCTTTTGTGTTGAGGGTTGATTGTCTGGAGTCTCCACAGGCTCCTCCTCAGTGAACGTGATTAGACCTGGTGTTTTGATTTCGGCTGAGCTGCTGGCTGTGGGCTGAGTACTGCTGCTGTGCAAACTATCTCCTGAGGCACTGGGATTCATGTAAAAACTGGGAGGGGTAAAATAAACAACCACAGAATAGTTGTATTAACATAAAAACAGGAAGAGTGGTGTGGTATGTGACAACATATTATCAGTCTCACTCTGGCATTAAGCGCAGGTCGTGAAACTCGATGTGCAGTAAAGGCAGGAAGGCCGTTCTACAGAATGGACAGGTGGTATTGAGATTCGAGTCGTCCACTGTCCAGCCCGCCATGATCTCCTCATCGTAAACCAGAGCTTCACAGGAGCGGCACTGGGAGCAACTGGACATCAGCACCTGTAAGTGCAGAAAAAATGTTCAAATACTACAACAATACTATCAACCCCTGGAAGGTCTCACCGGGTATCATTAACCATGTATTTTTTTCATTGTCTCTGTTTTTATTGATTTATTTTTTCCTTGTGTGCTGTCAGTAAACACAACTGATCCTAAAAAAAGACTAAATATCATTTTTTTTGTCTTGGTCAGAGAATTGTTTCAAATGCTCCCATAACCTCACAGACCTTTACTGAGGAAAAAAAACAACAACCATAAGTCCATTGTAAATGCATTTCTTTATTCCCATAATTATCATACCGAAAAATAATGCATTATTTTCAGTAATGCTTTTTCTATTTTACCTCCATCTCTCTACCTTTGAATTTTGGTGAGGTCTTGCTTTTACATCTGAGAGCCTCTGTAAACATTTCTTTAATCCAGGGGTTATTAAACCACTAAAATACTTTTTATTAATAAGCAAGCACTTTTCAAAAATACCCAAGGTGAACGTCTCATAGGACACAATTAAAAACAATATAATCAAAGTAAAATAAAATCAAAACCTGCTTCATTAAAGGAATACGTTCAAATGAATAAACAGCTACGTTATCCACCGTAACTGGAGACGATATCGTGCCTGCACTCTAATGTTTGCAGAGAACAACAAAACAGCTGTAAAATGAGCGTTTGAGTCTGACCAACCTCAAGTGCACAGTTCTGGGAGATGCTGGAGGAGGAGCTCTGCTCGGAGTCGGGACACTTGCCAGAACGTCCTGGAGTCAGGTCTGCAGCCACAAACGAAACATGACATCACTTCAAACTACAAGTTGACCAGTAAGCACTTCTCAACGGCTGATCCCGATGACAACATTTATAGAAATCAGGGCAACCAGTATCAGGTATAAAAAGCTGTTTTCAATACATTTGCTTGTTTTTGTTCATTAAATATGTTTACTTTTCTTACATGTTACAATCAGTTGGACAAACTACCGGTACATGCATTTGGTCAGCTTCTACTGTAGCTCTCAGAGATCTTTATTTCCTGCAACCAAAAGGCGAACACAGTAACGTTTTTGCCCGCACCTGTGCTCGTTTGTATGTGGCATTAGCAAAACATCTCATCAGGGGAAGAATTTCAATGAAACGCTCATAATGGAGTAAGAAGATGCACACCTACAACCTTGTTGAAGATGGCCATTAAGCAACATTGGTAAAAACAAAGGTGAAAATTTTACAGATACTGTTAGGTCTGTTGCGATAACACATTTTGCTGGGTGATTATTTGTCTCAGAAATTATTACGATGAACAATAATGTTTGAAATTTGACAATAATTAGTAATTATTGTCAAATTTAAGAAGAAATGTTGGTTAATTTGTTTTGCATGTAGTACCTTTTTTTGACCACCGGATGGCAGTATAAGACTGTCTGAGCTGAAGGATGGATAGTGAGGGAGCGAGCAGCGTGTCTCTTTAAGAAAAAGGGGAGGAAGGCCCCTTGACGGGACATGGGCTGCCTCGCTTCGGTTCTCAAAATGGCGGACGCTCGGTGTGGTTTGACCTATTTAGCATAGCATTTGTCACACAAAGCTTTTAATAAAAACTCAGTAAACAAGTTCTCAACTTCTTTTTGCAGAGAAAAACTTTTTACACAAAGGCACGGGTTTCAATTGTGAATTTTAGAGCTTCGACAAGACGGCGGTTTGTTTTCCCGAGGATGGCTTGTTAGCTTAGCTTGTAGCTTAGCTTAGCTGCTTTTAACGAGCCAAAAATGCGATTTTGGATTGTTAGAACGGATTTTAAAGAGAAAAGAGAAAGGGAGGTGTCAGTGAAAAGCACCCGAGTTGAGCTTTGTCATCCGTGTCTTCAGAAAGAGAGAGACACTAAGAAATGATAAAAGCCGATAAATGAAAATGAGGTCGATAATTTTAATTTATCATGCGATTAATCGATTTATTGTTTATCGCGACAGGACTAGGTACTGTGCTGAAAGTTGGGGTGATAGAAGCTGAGCATCATCCACAACGTTTAACATAAATGCTGACAGATCACACAAGAGCAACAATTTGTTTTCTTGCTTTTTGTGCTTACGTGTCTGTTGCGTTCCTCGGCCGGTGTCGCTGCTGCCACTGCCATCGCTGCCCAGGCTGGTGCAGCTCTGGTTGAGACCGTTTGAAACTAAACTGGGGCTGACTTTTTTCTCAGGACTCTCGTTCACGTCGTGTTCGGACCGTATGCGTTCATCCAGTCGGGCGGGGAAATCATGGCCGCCTTGAGGCTGTTCGTCCTGAAGGGAAAAGAAGAGATAAAACTACATAAAACCACTTTGAAAAAATAACTATAAAAATCAATAAAGTCATTTAGCTTCCAGACACATATACAACCCCAAATAGAAAATGACATTTCCTGCAAAAACGCAGTGTGAACGCTTATTGCTGAAGGATTTTGCTGTAAGCTGCAGAAGAAGCTGAAACTACAACGTAAAGCTCCAATCTCTGAACTGTCACTTCTTGTTTAATATAAACATTTGAAAATGTAGCCAAAAATAGAATGATTTGTGGAAAGGCTAACAAACAGCAAGAACAAGACAGCTTTGAGTCAGAACTAGTACAATAGCAAACAAATAAAAATAGTTGTGAAAAGCTAGCTTAGAGCAAGAACTAGTGAAGCAGAGATAAATTCAGTTTAACACTTAAATTTAACCATAAAATCAACAGAGAGCACTGTTGACCCATAACATATCCATCTGTCTGGTCTAAGATGTATTTGTGAAAATGTTCCCAATTTAGAACTTTTAAAGAAAGGAGTGACCTTTGACCTCCAGCTAAAAATCAACAGGGATCTTTGTTTGGTGTCCAGCTGTGAAGTCTTGACATTTCTTGGCTTAACAGTTATCAAATTAAAGCTAGTTAAAATGAGTGATGGTTGACCTTGATCTATGATCTTGACCCTGTGTACAGGGGCGGCCGTGGTGTAGTGGTAATGGCAGTCGACCCCGATCGGAAGGTTGGAGGTTCGAATCCCGCATCCGCCCACCATGTGTCGTTGTGTCCCTGGGCAAGACACTTAACCCCAAGTTGCTCCCGGTAGGTCTGGATGGCGCCTTGCAAGGCAGGCTACCACTACCGGTGTATGAATGTCTGAATGAATGGGTGGATGGCTGGTATTGTAAAGCGCTTTGGGGCTCCTCACAGGGGGCTGGAAAGCGCTATATAAATAAGCTCCATTTACCATTTGACCCAGTGAACTTGAAATCAACAGAAAAAAATTGGCGATTGAGATGTGCAGCTGAGAAGTTTGATATTTCTGTGTTAGTTATTGTATAGCAATGTAAACAAGTCATCATTGCTGACCCATGAGGTGTCCAGCTGAGAAGTTTGATATTTCTAAATTACACAGTTGCAGAGTTAAGAGCTCGAACAAAAAAAACAAAAAAAAGAGTCCATAGACTACAGGACAGCGTGGACCATCTTCGGCGGCCATATTAAATTTTTACTTATGCTTCAGTATGTATTGAGGATCACTCACAGCTACTACCACAACAAATTTGAGCCTAACTTATCTAAAAATAAATGAGCTGAAGCTGAAAAAACAACAGACCACAAAAAACGACATTAGTGGAAAAGTAGATGGAAGGGGACTTCCGGCCGGAACATCGCTAAGATGGCAGCTCAGTAAAGAGGCTCCCCAAGTAAACCGGTGAAATTATATAACTACTCCCATTCAAAGTAGTATTATTGCACAGCAAAAAGGAACCAGAGGGGGTTACACGAAGTTGAAGCCCTAAGGATAATATAATAGCCGAGGCGGTGAAGAAGACGGAGTTACACGGTCGGAAAAGTCACGGTGAGCGAATTTAGCATCAAGCTAACGGATCGAAATGGCTAGCTTGGAAACGCTACTCGAAGAACTGAGAGGGTTCCGCCAGGAAAACAAAGAGCAACTCTCGAGTATCAGAGAGGAAATCAGGTCAGCAAATGCAAGGATTAATGAGGTGGAGGAAAGGTTGGAGAAAAATGAGGAGCGAACCCAAAACTCGGAGGAAGTGTTAGCGGAGCTAATAAAGCTACATGCTAACCTGGAAGCTAAGATGGAGGACTTAGAGAGCCGATCCAGGAGAACGAACGTGAGGATTTATGGTGTGCCAGAGGGGGCCGAAAAAGACTCTGACTCCATGATTGTGTTCGTGGAGGCTTTATTGAAAGAAGGACTCGGCCTGACTGGTGGGGGAGCAGAAACGCAGATTGAGCGAGCACATCGAGCGCTGGGGCCTACACCGCCGGTTGGAGCCTCACCACGTTCCATGTGGGCGGCCGTGGTGTAGTGGTAATGGCAGTCGTCTCCCGATCGGAAAGTTGGCGGTTCGACTCCCGGGACCCGCACCATGTGTCGTTGTGTCCTTGGGCAAGACACTTAACCCTGAGTTGCTCCCGGTAGGACTGGAAAGCACCTTGCATGGTAGTCTGCCGCCACCGGTTTATGAATGTGTGTAGCATTCAATATATGTGTAGCACTTTGAGATTTTCACTAATGAAAAGTGCGTTATAAATTGAATTAATTATTATTATTATTATCGTGGTGAGTTTTGTGAATTTTACATATAAAGAGTCGGTGCGGGTTTTGTATGGCGTGAAGCGAGGATAAACCTGGACCATGACTACCCGCCAGCCATCCTCAGAAAGCGCAGAGAATATACAGAGGTTCGGAAGGTCCTGAAGGAGAACGGGGTTCCATTTCAGACACTCTTCCCTGCACGGCTGCGAGTGAAACACAAAGAGGGATCCATAACTTATGATACCATAGAGGAAGCAACCGAGGACCTGGACAAAAAGGGCTACAAAGTCAAAGTCTTCAGATCTCCAGCGTCCCTGAAGGAACAGATCGAACGGCTGTCCTGGAGCAGGAAGGAGGGGAGAAAAAAGAAAGGCAACTCCAGCACTGAAAGAGGAGAAAATTACAAAGAAAAGCTCCGGGCTTTCAGGAGAGGATCACCTCCGGCACCATGAGAACTGAAGGATCCGTCACTTCCCCGCTTCGGAAATTCATCGGAGAGATAAGTCAACAGAGGGCTGAATTAAAGGCTAAATCATAAAAAGGTTAAACTGGGATTCATTCTCATCTGGGCTGCTGCCATCTGGAAGGGCCCCCCCCAACAGCGTTGGGAGTGGGTTCCCTTTTGAGCTGTCAGCAAGAGGCTCAACAGGGTCGTGCCTAACGACCCCTGCTTTGGAAGCTGAACTTTTTATTTTATTTTTATTTTTATTTTTTTGGTTAATTACGCCTGCTGGCATGTTTGTTTGTGTTTTACCTGTTCTTAGGTATTGGTTCAAGCGAGTGGGAGGGGGGCTAATGAGTGTCTGGGTCGAAATGAAGAGGAAAATTATTTAAATGGAGAGGACTCAAATTAAGGTGGTTTCTTTTAATATAAATGGGATTAACAACCCGGTTAAGAGATGGAGAGTTTTATCAAAATTAAGAAAAGATAAAGTTCATATAGCAATGCTACAGGAATCCCACCTAAGCGATTCGGAGCATGCTAAGCTGAATAAGATGGGGTTTAAATCTGTGTACTTTTCTTCCCATAGCTCCGGGAAACGAAGAGGGGTAGTGACTTTAATATCAAGTGCCCTACAATATGAACACATTGAAGAACATAAAGATAGGGAGGGTCGTTTTATTTTAATTACAGGAAAGATAGATGGGGTTCTGATGAGTCTCCTTAACGTCTATGTTCCACCAGGAAGCGATTGGTCCTTTTACAAATACATAATTGAGCTGGCGGTAACAAAAAGTCAGGGAATATTGGTTTGTTCAGGAGATTTCAATATTAGGTTGAGTCCAAGTTTGGACTCATCAAATGGGAAATGTATCTAAAAAAATACCAGTAGAAAAATTAGGAATATGATGGACGAACTGGGTTTAGTGGATGTGTGGAGAGATAATAATCGGGCAAAACGAGAATACACACATTTTTCCTCTTCCCACAACGTTTACTCAAGAATAGATTATTTCTTCATGTTTAAAAAAGATATCCATAGAGTGGAAAGTTGTGAAATCGGGTCGAGTTCTATCTCAGACCACAGTCCAGTCTATACCTCTCTTCACCTGCCTAGGAAAAGTAGATCCACTCTTTGGAGGTTCAATACAAATCTTTTAAACAACACAGTTATTAAGGAGAATATGAGAAAGGAAATCAAAAGATATTTGGAGGAGAATGATAATGAAGAGGTTGGGCCGACAATACTGTGGGATGCTTTGAAGGCAGTGATCAGAGGGAAAATAATAGCTATTTCCACTAACGAAAAGAGAATTAGACAACAAAAACAAAACCAATTGGAAGAGGAATTAAAGAATCTTCAAAAAGAACACTCCAAAACCCATCAGAAGGCAACTAAAAATAAAATTGAAGTGGTAAAAAAAGAATTGAGCGATCTAAGCATGCAAGAAATTCAAAAAAAGCTTCTCTTTACTAAACAGAAATACTATGAAGCAGGGGGAAAATCTCTGAAGCTTATGGCATTTAAACTACGAAAACAACAAGCTGATAGAACCATTCATAAAATATATAATATGCATACGAAAAAGGTAGAAACGGGCTTAGAAAATATTAATAAATGCTTTAGGGATTTTTTCCGGAAGGTATACTCCCAACCAAACATCGATAATGATCAGCAGATAGACACATTTCTTTCTAATCTCTCTCTTCCCAACATTACAGGTGAGCAAAACAAAAAGTTGATAGCAGAGATAACTGAAACAGAACTAAGAGCAGCTATTGGAAAGTTGAAAGGAGGGAAATCTCCAGGAACGGATGGTTTCACCTCCGAATGGTACAAAGAAATGCAAGACCAATTGGTTCCTGTTTTGTTAAGAGCTTTCAACTGTGTGCTGGAAAAGAAAATAATACCTCCTTCTTGGAGAGATGCAATTATTTCTCTTATTCCTAAAGAGGGAAAAGATAAGGTAAAATGTGAAAATTACCGCCCAGTAAGTGTGTTAAATATTGATTATAAATTATTTACTGCCATAATTGCTCAGAGGTTGGAAAAATGTTTACCAGATATAATTCATAAGGACCAAACAGGCTTCATTAGACAGAGACAGACACAGGACAATATCAGAAAAACGTTACATATTTTAAATCATGTAACGCAACAAAAAACAGAGACTTTGGTACTAAGCTTGGATGCAGAAAAGGCCTTTGACTCAGTCAGGTGGTCATTTCTTTATAAAGTGATGTCCAGCCTGGGGTTCCACCAGACCATAATCGAGGTTATAGCTGCTCTGTACAATAGACCGTCTGCTAGGATAAAAATAAATGGAGATCTATCAGAACCTTTTGACTTAGAAAGAGGGACAAGGCAAGGATGTTGTGCTTCACCATTATTATTTGCCATCTTCATAGAGCCGCTGAGTCAGTGGATTAGGCAAAGGTCGGATATAACAGGAGTTCAGATGGCGTCAGGGGAACAAAAGTTGTCTTTGTATGCAGACGATCTGTTGTTAACAATTACAAACCCAGCTCAGACTTTACCCACACTCATGGAGATGATTGAAGAATATGGTTCACTCTCGGGCTATAAGATAAATATTACCAAGACTCAGGTTCTATCACTAAACTACGTCCCACAGAGTGAATTTAGGAACACATACAAATGGGATTGGGACGCAGAATCCATCAAATATTTAGGGGTCGTATTATCCAAAGATTTCTCCAAAATTTTAGATGCAAATTATAAACCCTTAACATTAAAGCTCAAATCAGACGTACAGAGATGGAGTTTAATCCCTTATTCAACTCTATATTCTAGAATAGAATCTGTCAGGTTGAACATTCTACCTCGCCTGCTGTACTTATTCCAATGCTTGCCCATTAAGATACCAGAAAAGCGATTTGTGGAGTGGGACAGATTAATATCACAATATATTTGGCAAGGGAAAAGGGCCAGAGTGAGGTATAAAACCCTGCTGTTAAAGAAGGAGAAAGGGGGGCTGGGCCTCCCCAACTTACAGGCTTATTATCTTGCAGCTCAGATAAGACCAGTGATCTGTCTCTACTCCCCTTCTTATGAGGCAGGATGGAAAGATATAGAGGGCACAAGTGTGGAAGGAATACCTTTACTTTCAATATTAATGGATAAAGATTTACAAGAGGAAGTGAAGATACCACAGGATTCAATACAACACACAATGCTGGAGTGCTGGGAGAAGATAGTGAAAATTTGTAAATTAGGTAATCAAACTAAAATACTTAGATGGTGCGCCTTTGACTCAGCTTTTATGCCAAATAAAATAGATGGAAGATTTAGAAGATGGATCCCAAAAGGTTTGACCACTTATTATTCATTCACCCAGAAGGGGGTGTTTAGGAGTTTTGAGGAGCTTCAAAGGTGTAACGAGTTGGAAAAGGACGATTTTTACAGATATTTACAGGTCCGGACCTACTTCAATCAGAATTTACGAGAAAAATGGGAAACAGCCGGTCCTGGTTTTTTTAATGTGTTTTTGAACTTGATAAAATCAGACTCTTGTACAAAACTTATTTCTAGACTATATAATGGTATTTTAGCATCCGAACATAGTGACACAGAGTACATCAGAAATAGGTGGGTAAAGGAAGGAAATTTAAGTATTACTTTGGAAGGCTGGGAAAGGATCAATAAATTGCACTGGATAACTTCAAGCTCCAACACATGGAGAGAGTTTTGTTGGAAAAACACTATTCGTTATTTTCTTACTCCAGCTCAGAAAAAACATCAGGGCAAGGGAGACACCTGCTGGAGACTCTGTGGGACAAGCGGAGCTAATCATTTTCATATCTTTTGGGATTGTCCAGTGATTAAAATATACTGGGAACAATTATGTGATCATTTAAATAACATCTTTATGGAGAAATTCCAGTGTAAATGTGAAACCTTGTACCTAGGAGACGTGCCATGTGATAACTGGTCTCTGAAAGATAAGAAACTGTTGTTAATCCTACTGGCAGCAAGCAAAAAGACGATTACTAGAAAATGGCTGAAACCGGAAGCACCTACAATCGAGGACTGGATTAAAGTCGTACAGGACATTTATATTTTGGAGAAATTGTCATTCTCCATTAAAGGTCAAAGGGAATCATTTTTCAGGATTTGGTCAAAGTGGACAAACTATGTAAAACCAGTATTCCCGGTTGAATAAGCAGGTTTGTCACAGGATAAAAGTGATGGGACATTGAGCAACCCCCAGATTAAATTCTAATAATCTGTGATACCTAATGGTTTTCTCCACACCACTAGAAGAAGAGAGAGAGCTCTAGACATCAAGCCCTCAACCTACTCGCACGGCGTTCCCTTTTGTTTTGTGTTGTGGTTTATTCTGTTCAAAGAAAAAAAAAAGAAACGGATTAGCAGATGTTTATGTTGAAATATAATGTGAATTATTCACAAGATGTATAATTCTGTAAGATGTGCTTTTTCGAATAAAAAAAAAAAAAAAAAAAAATGGAAAAAATAAAGAACCAAAAAAGCTCAAATTAGCAGAAACAAGCTAAAAGGAGCGGAAAGGCAAAAATATAAATAAATAAATAAAAAACCACGCCACGAGTGTCTTCACGACAAAATTGAATAAACATTTAATGCCACTAAGATTTAAATTGAATAATTTTTAAAGCCCTAATTTTACCTAAATTCATTTACTGGCAGAAACCCCGTCCCTGAAAAAGACTATGGATGAGAGCATATGTTCTAAAACCTTATCTACTTTTTTACATTGCTGGTGCATTTCCAAATCTGCACTTGTGCACCCCAATACCATCAGAGAGGCATACTTTTGAACCATGCACTGACAACCAGCACCAATTTTTGGTTCTTCAGACCAAAGAACAGTTTTCCATGTTGTCCCAGTGCATTTTAAATTAACTTTGGCCCAGAGAGAAGACAGAAGTGTTTTTGGACGGTGTTCACATGTGCAGGTTTGACTCACCTCATCATCGGAGTACGAGTAAGCTGATGCCACGACGTCCCACATTTTGCTGGCCACGTTCGCCGCCTGCTTCACGCTCGACTTGAGCACATTAATTTTGGGTCCTGACAACAAGCTGTCCATTTTTATGCCTGAAATGGTGTGGATGACGGAGCCCAGCGACGGCGCCTGCGTGGACTTGACCAACGCCGTCAGCGAAGAAGACCGGCTCGCCGGGGTTCTCCCAAGGGACTTTGTCTTCACTGCGAAGGTTTTTGAGCGAGTGACGGTGTTGAGGCTGCTTTTGGGCGTGTTGCCTGGCGAGCCGGTTGGAGTTACAACAGGAGGGATTGGCAGGCTGGACCTCCGCTCCAAAGGTTTTAGGGACTGAGGGCTGCCAGCAGAGTCTCCCTGGGACTGTTGCAGTTCCATGCTGGAGGACTTGGCTCCCATGGGGCTCCTCAGGTTCATGTACGTTTCAATCTCCTCAGCCAGGTTACGGGCCACTACAA
Organism: Garcialebias charrua; assembly: GCA_038048925.1. Lineage (NCBI taxonomy): Eukaryota > Metazoa > Chordata > Actinopteri > Cyprinodontiformes > Rivulidae > Garcialebias > Garcialebias charrua. Next base: position 18,393 of record JBBPBX010016617.1, on the reverse strand, counting down.
CCGGCACAGACCGCGGCGGCTCCTGGCTGCAAACAGAAGCAGATTCTTCGCTCTCTGACACCAGGAGGGAGAGCGGGTCGGCCCCAACCTCTACATCGGCCCTCTCCAAGGTAGCTCCTCGCACCCCAGGTTCCTCCTCCTGCATTTCAGTTTGCTTCCAGTCATGCGTCTCCTCGTTTTCATCTCCTTTGCTTTCCTCCGACACGCTCGTGTCAGTCTCTGCTGAAGGCTTCTTACGAGATGAGCCCCTTTGTTCTTCAGGCTCTTCCTCCAGGTCTTCAAAAAGAGCTTTGGGCGAGCTGCTGGACGATGGACTCTGAGCCCCAGAGAGCGCTCCGGCCAGAATGTGAGCATCTGCGCCCATTTGACTGGCCATGTGATCCACGTCTTTCTCCAGCAGCATTCCAGCTCGAGTCTCGACGCTGAAGCTGCAGCTGCGTTCGGAGAAGCTCTTCTGACGCTGCTGCTGAGTGGGGTTGACCGCATCGCCAGCTGTAAGCGAGGAATCCTCATCAGGCAGAGGCATGCTGTCTTTCCTACTGTGTCTCCTGAACAACTTTCCTGTTGCTGCAAAATGTAAAAAAAAAAAGTTTCACTAAGTTTTGTTTAAACTAAAGACTAATATCACATGTGGAGTTCCTCAAGGCTCTGTACTTTGATCAAAGCTATTCATTTTATATGTGAATGACTTGGTAAATGTGTCAGGACTCCTTAAATGTGTACTTTTTGCTGATGATACCACATTTTTTTTGTTTGGGTGAAGATATAGAGCAGATGTTGGAATTGATGAAGACAGAGTTTGTCAAAATACAAACTTGGTTTAAACCATTCTTTCTGCTACCTTTCATTTTTTTTATATTTTGTACGTTATCTATGGGATTGTTTTGTATTGTATTTTTTGTAAATAAAAAAAAGAACAAATTTAATTTAATAAACATAAACATTATGTTCTCCCATTTGTTCTTACTTGTTTCTCTGCCGCTGTCAAAGCTGCCAGTGGACACTCTGACAATACTGGGGACAGGTAAGGACACTTCAACAGGACTGACGGGCTCTGCCACTGCTACTACACTGTCCACGGAGCCAGCAACGTCTCCTACTGTTGACAAAAAAAACAACAACAACAATATACTAAAAGAAAAACATGACCGAAGGAGCATGTGAGGCTGAGAAGCAGCTTTTCTTACCGTCATGGGCCGGTTTATCGTTTCCCTGCTCAGCTGGATCAACATCTGTATGTGGAGGCTCCGCCAGCTCCTGATGCAACTCATCCTTGGACCCGTATCCCTGATCCGACTGCCTTCCTGTAGGAGAGGATTTAACACAAACCAGGATGTGGTGAGAAGCTAAAGGCGTAAAATAATAATTGGATGTTGTGAAGCAGTGACGTTGGTAACTGCTTGAGACCTACAACTTAAAAGCAATACTTCAGAAGCTTTGAAGTGAGACGAAGATTGTGAACAAATTTACCTGTTGTAGACAGCTAGACTTTGAATAGCTTCAGTTTGGAGAAATAACGCTTTTCTGACAGTACTGATAAGCTGATCGGAGCAAAATCAAAACTAGAGGTCTGCCATCTTAAAACCATTTAAGATGTTTAATGCCAAGTTAGGTTAAGGTTAAAAAACTATAAATTCGTTGCACATTCAATGTTATTTACAATGAAGACTGTGTTGTCTGTGAAATATGGGTTGCAAAACAGAATATGTAAAGAGAAACAGGGCAAAGAAACTGATGCAAAAGTAATTTAATGTACCGGTAAGCAACAATGAAATCGTGATTACCGGTAGATAGAATAGAATATATCTTTGACATTGCTGCAAACTCAGAAGGGATGAAAAAGGTGACAAACGTTGCGCCAACCCCCCCCCCCCCGAAAGATTTTGTAATTTTTTAACATGCTTCAGGTAAAAGTCATTTACTAACCTGATTTAATGAGAACATAAATAGGAAAGATTGTGTCAACCAAAAAAATTAACAACCAACAACAGCAGCAAGTCAAATACAGCAGAACATTTTGCTAACAATGCGCTGCTCCGAGTCAACAGATGCATTTAAAAACTTAAGACTTATCTCTTCAGACAGGCTTTTGGTTAATTTTGTACATTGATTTTAGAGTTTGTTATGTTTTACCTTTTAGTATTTCTGTGATTTTATTTTTCCTTTTGTAAAGCACTATGTGACTCATGTCTGTGAAATGTGCTATATAAATAAAACTTACTTACTAACAGTAAAAACTCATTTCTTAAATGTTTTGCCAGAAATTTTTGAATAAAGTAGATGCCATTTCCTGCATTCTGGTGTAGTTTAACAAGTTGTTAAACATCTATGTTTACCTACATGTAAACACTTGATTCAATAACTATTTTAGAGACATCTAACAAAATAAAGTCAGGTCCTGTGGACAGATTAAAAAATTGTTTAAATTATTATTGATCATGCATCAGGATATTTTAGACACACCTCATTCAACTAGTTCATATAGACATCATCCTGTTTTTAAACTCACTCCTGTGGCTAAGATAATGAAATTAATGTGACAATTTATCAGTGACTTTAGGGGTACAATTGACTGTTATTAATTTTTATTTAGTTTTATTAACACAAAATGCCATTTTACTAAACAATGGTGACACTCAATAAATATTAACTTTACCCAATGAGCAGGTGACATTTTAATAACCACCAACAGTGAATTTAGGAGGGGCTTTTTAGTTTTCTGATTTAGTGATACACACCGTGGTGAAGTTAGTTCACGACTCCGTCATGTTTTCATCAGCGTGGTTCTCCCGTGTCACTTTGCAAAACTGCGTGTTGCAGGTTGTTTTTTTTATCTTTGTGAAGCTTCAAGAGCTCCCACACGTTGGAGGAGTTGGCTCGAACAGTTTTCTCTGCTCTCTTCCCTCGCGCTCTGTTGAACCTCCGCGCGCGACTCGCACAGAGCTCTCTGGACTCGAGCTGCGGAGTTTTTTTTTTTAACTTCAGTTCAAAGATTTCGCTGTCGTCTCCTCCCCCTGTCTATCCTGAGGTTGTGATTGGCCAAAATGACGCGCTCCAACAAAGATGTTTTATTATCGACAAGATGCCTTGCTCTGTCTTGAAATCCAGTCAGTGGGAAATAATGCATTCTAATCTGCCACGGGTCTGACCCCCCCCCCCCCCGAAAACAAAAACTCATCGGATCTACACGAATCACGTAAATGATATATTTTGCTTTGAAAACGGCGAATTTCGCCGAAAGGTGACTAGTTTGCAGGTATGTATGTAGGGTACTATGTTAGGATAGGCGAAGTGCTTGGGTAACTCTACAGTACCGTACATGTATGTGTATAAGTGGCGGCCAGTGTGTATGTGTTTCCCGACATACGGCGATTTTCGTCATGCGAACAGGCGTAGGAATGGAACTCGTTTGTAAGTAGGGGACTACCTGTATAATAATATAAGCATTAGATAAAGGCTAGCATTAGCATGCTAGCTCCACAAACAAATTCACCAGTTGCCACTTTTAGAATAAACAGTCAGCTGAAGGCTTTTTTCACAAACAGCCATCTAAAAGTTGAGAGGCGCATCAGTCAGAAATGCAAATAGACATTAGATAAAGGGTTTTCAATGATTTAAAACTTACCTGCAGCCAGCCTGCTTGTCACTGCACGGCTCATCTTCCAGACAAAAAAAAAAAGAATAAATTAACGACCAGAAGCACGCGATCAGTAGGTCGTGGGTACAGCCTCACGTTGGACGTGTCGGGCGCTGAACTCTGCGTCCAGCATCTTTCCATTGTTTTGCAACATTGTGGAATAACTGTGCATGCACCATTTAAAACAAGAGTCAATGGATAAGATCCATGCGCCCACAGGACAGGAAATACGTCACCAATCAGAAAATGTTTTTTGAAACAAACAATATAACTCATCATTACTCATAAAATATTTATCCTACACAACTAAAAACATATATGCATATACAGTACCCTGATGCATGCTCAATAATCCAGGTAGAAAAATCTAAAAAAGCTAAGTCTGCTTAGCTAAGTTTGAATATTATTATATTAGTTTGAATGTCCAGAGGAGCAGACTTAGCTTTTTTAGATGTTTATATATGCATATATTTCAAAATATTTTAATTTTATTATTTCCTTTTTATAATTTTTGTTAAGTCTTCAATGTAAAATGGTGAAGAGCTCCAGAGGTTCCAGTGGGGCGGCACCCTAGCGCCTCCTATTGGCCGGCCGCCCCTGATATATATGTATGTATACAAACCGGATTCCAAAAAAGTCTGGACACTAAACAAATTGTGAATAAAAACTGAATGCAATGATGTGGAGATGGCAAATGTCAATATTTTATTCGTAAAAGAACATAGGTGACAGATCAAAAGTTCAATCTGAGTAAATGTAAAATTTTAAAGGAAAATATGTTGATTCAAAATTTTAGTGTCAACAAATCTCAAAAAAGTTGGTACAAGTAGCAATAAGTGGCTGGAAAAAGCAAATTGAGCATATACCGATCAGCTGGAAGTAGGGGTGGGCGATATGACTCAAAAATTATATCGTGATATTTCAGAGCGATATCACGATAACGATAAATTTCGTGATATAACCCCAAAAAAAAAGAAATCAAATTTATTTATTTGACTAAATTAATTTAACATGTTACTTTGCAGTATTATAAAAAAATTTAAAACAAGGGTTAATTTGACTGAAATTACTTTATTTAGTAAAGTATTCAGTCAGTATAAAATAAATAAATAAAAAAGATCTGTTATTTAGATTGAAAAAGTCTGCACAAAATATAATGGACTATCTTTAGGCTTTTAATACCTAGTAGTTCTTTGACATTCTTGTTAGGTCTAAATTGTTTTTAATTTTTAACTGGCTGTTTTTTATTGTTATTTTTTATTGTTTGTTTTATTTCTGTATTGTTCAGCACTTTGTGCACCTTCTGGCTGCTGAAAAGGGCTCTAAATAAAGATTGATTGATTGATTGATTAACAAAAACCACCACAAAAACTAAAGTTCAGGTGTAGTTTCCTAAATCACTCTCCATGTAAAATATATTATTCTTTGTTTCTAAAGAGTGACACGGTCGAAAATTTGTTGATGGTCCAAGTGAACCATGACGTCTCTGAATAGGGGCAGACTCAGCGCGGCTGCCCGAGATCAGACTCCATGAAGTGGACTGACGAGAGCAACGCACCGATGAAGACACGGAGCTCGAATATCCAACTTCCAACTTGAAAATAACTTCACTGTGGTTTTCTCACCGGTCCGTGGAGAACCGCGCGTGTTTGCAGAGCGAGGGAGACCAGCCCGCAGCGCGTGGCTCAGTGGGGTGGGGGCATTTGATCCTCTACCTGCTGTTCAGAGCAGCCAGGGGACAGAAGCTGACACGACGCGCGGTTTGTTTTTATCATTTTAGCACCAGTACAGACTGGTGGAAGAGAGGTGCGCAGTTCAGTTTGAAGCGCTCGGTTGGGGGGCGGGGCGTCCTTACGTATCACGTCATGAAATTAGCATATCATGATATCTTTTTTTTGCCCGGGCAAGCTATTTTTACCGGTATTATCGTAAACGATATGATATGGCCCAGCCCTAGCTGGAAGACCAATTAACACTAATTAGGTCAATTGACACCACAGATTGGAATATGTTCAAAAAAACTGCTATCAAAAACAACAATGCATGTCTTCAAGAGTACTCGGACACTGTATGTTCATACATCACCAAGTGTATTGATGATGTAACCAACATCAAGACCATCACTGTCCCAAAGAAGGCAATGCCCTCCTGCCTCAATGACTATCAAGCATGCAGTTTGTTTGGATTTAACTGCTGCCTGCTCTCTCCTGCTGATCATCCACCACCACCCAGCGTCTGGCCTTCTCCATTAATTCAGCCATTGAGCTCCTTCGCCTTCGTTTTCTACTGGCCATCCCGCCTGTACTCCCTCTTCAGGAAATTGCCTTCCTTCCTCATCGGAGATACATTCACCGGGGCTCCCACCGCCGACTCAACGCTGACAAGGCTAATCCCATAACCTCCATCTGGTCTGATTCTCGCCATTCTACACGCCGCAATGCTCGGGCAGCTAACAATATAAGCACGTTAGCCAACCTAGCTCGGTCGGCTAACACTCCAGTCACTACCTCCGCCTCCTCCGTAAAGTTTGGACTTCTGAACGTTCGCTCCCTCACGGGCAAAGGTCAGCTTATTCACGATCTAATATCTGACCGTAAGCTTGATTTCATCTGTTTAACAGAAATGTGGCAACAATAAAATTACTTTTTTCATCTGAATGAGTCCACATAGCGGTGTAACGGTACGCTAAAATCACATTTCGGTTTGAAAGTCAAACGTTTTGACTTCTGTCCAGAAGTCTTTTTCAAATTGAAAAAGACTTCTGGACAGAAGTCGAAACGTTTTCTGCAACAAATAAAGTCCAGTTGATCCTGTATTGAACGCCTTTTTTGATTTTATCATGTCCTGGACGACTGAGAATCTCCACCAGCATATTTATTTTGAAAATATGCCAAGTAAACAATATTTGTATAAAAATAAATAAAAGTGACCCATTTGGATGATATTTAAAATAAGCGGCATTCTTTACAATAAATAAACTATATTAACAATAATGAAAATCTTAATAAATACAATAACAGTCAGAACCAGAACAATAAGCAGCAACAGACTGTTTACAATCTAACTAATCAAGTTTAAAGTGTTTGTCCAAAAAGACCAACTTGTCCACATTTTCTGCCAAAAGCACAGATCTAGTTGTAGTGAATATCTCCAGTGGTGGATAAAATCATCTCAATAACAACAGTATCAGCAGTGTGGCTGTATTTGTTCTCATTACTTACAACCTCTTCTTGGACCTGCTCCCCCAAGTGGGACAGGTCCCTGGAAGAGGACCAGACTTAGCTTTTTTAGATTTTTCTACCTGGATTATTGAGCATGTATCAGGGTATCCCTGGAAAAGTTCAGCGTTCAGTCACACACTTCTACTGGAGGTGATGTGGTGGATTTCCCTGAAGAGGAAGAAGTCAACTGCTAACTGTTCCAGACTGGAAATAAAACACAAAGAGGTAAAAAAAAAAGAAGAGTTAATAAGATCCATCCATCCATCCATCCATTTTCGTCCGCTTATCCGGGGTCGGGTCGCGGGGGTAGCAGCCTAAGTAGGGAGGCCCAGACTTCCCTCTCCCCAGCCACTTGGAGCAGCTCCTCTGGGGGAATCCCAAGGCGTTCCCAGGCCAGCCGAGAAACATAGTCCCTCCAGCGTGTCCTGGGTCTTCCTCTGGGTCTCCTCCCGGTGGGACATGCCCGGAACACCTCACCAGGGAGGCGTCCAGGAGGCATCCTAACCAGATGCCCGAGCCACCTCAACTGGCTCCTCTCGATGTGGAGAAGCAGCGGCTCTACTCCGAGTCCCTCCCGGATGACTGAGCTTCTCACCCTATCTCTAAGGGAGAGTCCAGACACCCTGCGGAGAAAACTCATTTCAGCCGCTTGTATCCGAGATCTCGTTCTTTCGGTCACAACCCAAAGCTCATGACCATAGATGAGGGTGGGAACGTAGATCGATCGGTAAATTGAGAGCTTTGCCTTTTGACTCAGCTCTCTCTTCACCACGACAGACCGGTACAGCGCCCGCTTCACTGCGGATGCTGCACCTATCCGCCTATCGATCTCACGCTCCAGTTTTCCCTCATTCGTGAACAAGACCCCGAGATACTTAAACTCCTCCACTTGGGGCAGGACCTCCTCCCCGACCCGGAGAGGGCATGCTACCCTTTTCCGGCTCAAGACCATGGCCTCGGATTTGGAGGAACTGATCCTCATCCCGGCCGCATCACACTCGGCTGCAAACCGCTCCAGCGAAAGCTGTAGATCACGATCTGATGAAGCCAATAGGACCACATCATCTGCAAAAAACAGAGAAGCGTTTCTAAGGCCACCAAAACGGATCCTGTCAACACCTTGGCTGCGCCTAGAAATTCTGTCCATAAAAGTTATGATTAGTTATTAATAAGATTATAACTTTAAATTTTAAAAAGTTATATAGATAATAATATTAATAAAACAACAATACTTCTTCTTGAACGGTTGTTATGAGGTGGTTAAATCGCTCGGTCATCATCATCATCAGGGCTTTAATCAGCTCCAGGGCTTGTTGACAATATCAGTTTTAGTCGTTTCATAAAGTGATTAACTTTTTGTCTAAAGTGTTGATGTGATAGATGTTGTAGCGGAGCTCGCAGACTTTAAAGCCTGTACATCAACAACATTCAGTCCAGAGCTTTAAAAACTTCTACAGCTTGAGTTATTGATCTGGACCGTTCTGATTTACCTGATGAAAGACGTTTAAATGCTGCTGTTAGCGGTGTTTGCAACAAGCTGCTTTTTTGCTTTTAGAAGAGACGTTTACATTGGGATGACGTTGTTTCAAGTCCGTTACCAAGTTATGCCCCTTTTCCACCGGTCGGCTCGGGTCGGATGTTACGTCATATGTGCGTCGCAGAGACCCCCTTTCATCCTTTCCCACCGGATATTCCGAGCGGAGCCGCGCGAGATTTCCTGAGATTTTCGGGCTGGTTTCAGAGGGGTACTGAAGCGAGCTCACCCGCTCCGGAAGTAGGAAGGAGGAGACGAGAGCTGTTTTCACGGAAGCGAGGGACGCGATCACTGCAGGACTTTTACATGATAAACACGGTAAAAACAATTATTATTTTTTAAATTTATAGCAAAGATGGGTCTTCAGCTGAACGTGTCCTTAATAAAATCACGTACTGCTCAAAACTGCACGATTTTAAAAAGTAGTTTCGCCACGAGCAACACGCGGCGCGCGGGCGGCTTTATGTCTTTAAATGTAGCTCAATGAACAGATATAAAATATATTTCATAGCTGACTTTAATAGTACGAGGGCTCCTGAGCTTAACCACGCTTTAATATTGTCACGTAGTGGTCAAATATGCTGCATTTAAAGTAGTTTCGCTTTGACTTTTTCCAAAACCTGTGTTTGCACAACGAAAATAAATTATAAAAATTCGAATTTTATTTCAAATAACTCCAACAGGATACATTTCGTATATGAACATGTTGTGATCACACTAGATTTTTTTGAAAAATATCAGCTATGTGGTTTTTGATAGAATTGATAATATTCATTCATTCATTCAAGTTTATTTGAACAAGGACAGCACAATAAACAATGTTACATGTTAAAAACGAAGCAACCGTTGTCTTGTACACAGGATTTCTAGCCACAGGCTAATTTGCAAACCCAGTCCTTGGTTGGACTTTTATATAAAAACAGCTAAAATAAAATTAAAATTTAATTAAGATTAAACAGTTCCCTATATAAAAACATCTAAAAAAAATAAAAATTTAATGAAGTTTAAATGGCTTAAACAGTTCCCTCACACACACACACATATGTGATACAAAGTAGAAGGGAGAAAATAATGGACGTAGGTTGACACATTTATGTCTATAAAACATTGAATTTTATTTCAAATAACTCCAACAGGATACATTTCGTATATGAACATGTTGTGATCACACTAGATTTTTTTGAAAAATATCAGCTATGTGGTTTTTGATAGAATTGATAATATGTGATACAAAGTAGAAGGGAGAAAATAATGGACGTAGGTTGACACATTTATGTCTATAAAACATTGAATTTTATTTCAAATAACTCCAACAGGATACATTTCGTATATGAACATGTTGTGATCACACTAGATTTTTTTGAAAAATATCAGCTATGTGGTTTTTGATAGAATTGATAATATGTGATACAAAGTAGAAGGGAGAAATAATGGACGTAGGTTGACACATTTATGTCTATAAAACATTGAATTTTATTTCAAATAACTCCAACAGGATACATTGTATATGAACATGTTGTGATCACACTAGATTTTTTTGAAAAATATCAGCTATGTGGTTTTTGATAGAATTGATAATATGTGATACAAAGTAGAAGGGAGAAAATAATGGACGTAGGTTGACACATTTATGTCTATAAAACATTGAATTTTATTTCAAATAACTCCAACAGGATACATTTCGTATATGAACATGTTGTGATCACACTAGATTTTTTTGAAAAATATCAGCTATGTGGTTTTTGATAGAATTGATAATATGTGATACAAAGTCTTTATTGTGTTCTTCTTCTAGTGGTGGCTAGTACTGTAGTAAATAGCTTGAGGAACACTACTGCCACCATGTGGTAAGACGAGTAGGATTCTGGACCCCGCCCACAGAAGGGGTACAAAAAAGCTGTGGAAACAGAACATAGATGTGACCCGACCCGAACTGAGCCGACCTGAGCCGATCCAAACCGAGCCGAGCGGTGGAAAAGAGGCATTAGACGTGTTGAAAAAAAAATGTGTTGCTGCTGCAGCTCTAATCTTGTTGATTCTCTCGTGGCGGAGCGCTCCTTTGCACGTCCGCACCAATCTCAGGTAGGACTCCGGTAGGACTGGTTGGCGCCTTGCATGGCAGTCTACCGCTACCGGTGTATGAATGCGTGTATGAATGGGTGAATGGTTGGTACTGTGAAGTGCTTTGGGGCCCCTCATAGGGGGTTGGAAAGCGCTATACTGTATAAGTAAGCTCAATTTGCCATCTCCGTGAAACAACATCCACACACAGCTTTGGACTTGCGTTCGTCTTTTAACAAGGAAGCCATAACGTTCCTAAACATGAGACCGCAGCGAGAAGCTAACCTGCTAAATGTTGCGCGTGCCGCAAGATAATAGCACCGTGCTGAAACAAGCCTAGGAATTTTAGTTCTGCGGCGAATATATTTCCCCGTTAACGTTAAACGAGTGAAAAAATAACCGAAACGGTACGCAAGTGGACTGAACCGAACGTGCCGTACCGAAAAGGTTCGGTACACCCATGTGTACCGTTACCAGAGATGGGGACTCAAGTTTGGGACTCGGACTCGAGTCGCACTTAAGTCGCAAAAACAGAGACTTTAGACTCGACTCGGACTTGCATTCAAAAGACTTCCAACTCGACTCGGACTCGCCATTTGAGACTCGTGAATAGGGTTGGGCATCGAGAATCGTTCGGAACCGGGACTAACTGTCCGGTTTTCCCGGAATCGTTCAAAATATTAATTTGCGATTCCAATGTTCGATGCTAGTTTAGTTAGCCGACCAGAAGTAGCCGCCGCCGAAAACCAACGAAGAAGAATCCACCGGAAGTGTGCCTCCGGGATCGAAAGCGTACTAATTAATAAAATGACCAGTCAGGTCAGTGCAGCACTTGCAATAATTTTCTATCATGCAAAGGAGGGTGGAGAAGTAAAATAGTGTCCCGTCTTTGACGCGCTCCACCAGATTATTTTCGCTTCGTATCCGACCGGAAGTACAGAGTGGTCCGTCTGCAAAACGCTCCGCCGAACTTTTCGCTAATCGCTACCTCTTCGGCTCCATCAGGTAAATAAATAAACTATAAACTAGTCTCATACCAACATTAAGGCAGCTAACAAGTTATACTCCGCTTAAAGCGGTAAGTCAGCTCAAATACAAACACGATGCTAACGTTAGCTCGTTTTTTTCTTAGACAAACGACCTGAAATGGCTTCACAGTGTTCACCAGTGACTGTCCAAGGTAAATACGTCAGTGTAACCGAGTGCCACAAAACAGTTACAGCATATGTTGTGAAAAGGTTGCATCCCTTTTCAGATGTGGATTCAATTCAACCATGGATTGCACTTACATTGCACTCAAATCCAACACTTATTAACATTCTTAATTCATTTAAAGTTCTCTGTGTCTTTTAAAATGTTTTAATGTCTCTAGTTTTCATTATTATATAATTTCTGTTTATGTTCTCTTTCATTCCATTATGAGTGAATGTCACAGTTTGAAGAATTATTGAATAGGTTAGTTAGGCAATAACAACAGAGCTAATAATTGTACACATTCTCAGTCTTAAAAATGATTTAATAATCTCTTTTTACTGATAATACTGATAAACCTGTTGTTTGTTTAGGAACTTCCTGCAGTCTGTCCAGAAAGTCTCCACTGGAGGAGCGTTTTGCTGAGGAAGAGGCACAACATAATGTCACAGCTCCATGTCCATGAAGAAACAAATGGAGAGAGGGCTGCAGATACCAGGACATCCCACCAGCTGTTCTGTCTGAAGATCCTGCTGCTGGTGGTGGAACCAGGTTAGCCCATCAGTGGGAGCTCAGTAACATGACTGCAGCATCAGACACTGGACAATATTATTTGTACTGTATAATAATAATAATACTGTATATGTTTGTGAGTCCTCCATGTTGGCTCTCTGCCCTGTGAGAAATTCATAGTAAATGTAACAAAAAGGAAAAAGTTCATAGCATTAAATTCAAACAGAAGTTCAAATTATTTCATCCTGAAATAACTCTGGCTAACTACTGTAGCTTTTTTATAACATGGAGTTAAACTCAAAGCAGTCTCCTCAGATAAATAGTGTTACCATTATTTTTATATTAAAGTTTCTGTTAACTTATTATTTTTATATTAAAGTTTCTGTTAACTTATTATTTTTATATTTGATTGTTTCTGTTCAGTGCCCTGAGACAACTTGTGACTTGGAGCTATACAGTATAAATAAACTGAACTGAATTGAATTGAGGAGAGACATTTAATGTAATGTTTTGGCCTCTACATTCAGATAAAAATAAGCTGTAACGTGTAGTCAGTCACTGCCTAAAAGGTTGTTAGCAGCTGCTACAAACAAGCTTAGCGTCAGTGTGTTAATCTAATGTTAACCTGGATATTTTTAAAAGGAGAGACATTTAATGTCCATTGTTTGCGAATGAATAGCATACATTCATTCACGGTGTCACTCAAATATTAGGGACTTGACTTGGACTTGACTTGGACTTGAGATCAGAGACTTGAGACTTGACTTGGACTTGAGATCAGAGACTTGAGACTTGACTTGGACTTGCAAAAAATGACTTGTGAGCATCTCTGCACGGGAGCATATTAAACAGCGACGAATACAGCAATAGAAATGCTTTTTAGTTTCAAAATAAAGCTGCATGTTTTGATTCATGAATAAAATTAAAAATAAATAATTTTCATTTTTGTCTTCTAGACTGCTAAATTTGTAAATTAATTAAAATGATAAAAAAGTGACAAATTCATTTTGAAATGTCAAATTTGAAAATTAAAATTAATTAGCAGAAATGCTTTTTCATTTTAAATTGTATTCATGAGTCAAAACATGCAGCTTTATTTTGAAACTAAAACGCATTTCTATTAATCCATTTTAATTTGAAATGTGAGACATAACCGCTTCCATATATTTCTGGTAAATCCCGTTCAAATGAAAAATATGACACAATACTGCTGCTGCTTTATGGCAGTTAATGTTTTTTTTTTGTCTAGAATAATCAGCTCTAGCAAATGTATTATATATGTTAAAATAATCTATCATTCTGTGATATGAGAACATAGATCCTCTTTTCAAAGGAGATAAAAATGCTTTTAGAAACAACAAAGGGGAACACAAGATTTCAGCCTGAAGCTCACACCCTGTAATGTTTTGTTTCCCCATGGGACGGGGATCAACCAATCATCTTGAGATTAGGGTGTTCAGTTCTACCATCATACACAACTTTCTTTAAGAATTTGAAAAATGTTGCTATTTATTTGCCAAAGTT
>JBBPBX010016616.1:9632-47914 GCA_038048925.1 Garcialebias charrua | reverse complement strand
TCCTAGGGATTTCGCTCGATTTGATTCAAACTTGGCCAGTTTCTTTATAAGGCACGGGGGAACAAATGTTATCAAAACTGTGCGTTTTCATGCATGCTGAAGGGGCGGGGCCAGACCTCAAAGTTGGACATCTCGCCATGAAAAACGAAACGCTTACAGCTCTTACACGAAAACTGTCTAATACATCAAACCTTCAGTGATTGACCCACATCCGGTCCCCTGCAAAACTGTATGGTCAAATCATGACATCACTTAAGCCACGCCCCCTGACAACAGGAAGTGTAAAGTTTTACGTTGAACGGTCCATATCGGATCCCTGTTACCTAATCAGCGTGACATTGTATCCAGTCACCGAAGACATGTTGGTGTAACAAGCTTTCCAGCACTGTTCGTTTTGGGTGGAGCAAGTGGGCGTGGTGACGTGGCGAAGTAAGACGTAACGCCGTCACCATACGTTTGGTTCTAAACTCCACAGATTTGATCTGAGGAGTACCAAAATCATTATGATCGATCATTACCCACCCCTTGAACAGGTGTTTATGCTAATTAGCAAATAGCCTCCATAGCGCCCCCTAGATTATTCAAACTGTTGTATCTCAGTGATACATCATCCGATCTGAACCAGATTTATTGTGCATCATCAGTGAGCCCTTGTGGACACATTGATATGGTGGGCTAACATTTGACTCAAGTGCGCCCCCTACATTATTTCTATAGTTATATCTCAGTGATACATCATCCGATCTGAACCAGATTTATTGTGCATCATCAGTGAGCCCTTGTGGACACATTGATATGGTGGGCTAACATTTGACTCAAGTGCGCCCCCTACATTATTTCTATAGTTATATCTCAGTGATACATCATCCGATCTGAACCAGATTTATTGTGCATCATCAGTGAGCCCTTGTGGACACATTGATATGGTGGGCTAACATATGACTCCAGAGCGCCCCCTAGATTATTCAAACTGTTATATCTCAGTGATACATCATCCGATCTGAACCAGATTTATTGTGCATCATCAGTGAGCCCTTGTGGACACATTGATATGGTGGGCTAACATTTGACTCAAGTGCGCCCCCTACATTACTTCTATAGTTATATCTCAGTGATACATCATCCGATCTGAACCAGATTTATTGTGCATCATCAGTGAGACCTTGTGGACACATTGATATTGTGGTTCAACATATGACTCCAGAGCGCCCCCTAGATTATTCAAACTGTTATATCTCAGTGAGACATCATCCGATCTGAACCAGATTTATTGTTCATCATCAGTGAGCCCTTGTGGACACATTGATATTGTGGTTTAACATTTGACTCAAGTGCGCCCCCTACATTATTTCTATGGTTATATCTCAGTGATACATCATCCGATCTGAACCAGATTTATTATGATTCATCAGTGAACACTTCTACACACATTGATAATGGTATGTAAATTTTTACTCCATAGCGCCCCCTATATTATTACTACAGTTATATCTTAGTGATACATTATCCGATCTGCACGAGATTTATTGTGATTCATCAGTGAACACTTCTATACACATTGATAATGGTATGTAAATTTTTACTCCATAGCGCCCCCTATATTATTACTACAGTTATATCTCAGTGATACATTATCCAATCTGCACAAGATTTATTGTGCTTTATCAGTGAACACTTCGACACACATTGATAATGGTATGTAAATTTTTACTCCATAGCGCCCCCTATATTATTACTACAGTTATATCTTAGTGATACATTATCCGATCTGCACGAGATTTATTGTGATTCATCAGTGAACACTTCTACACACATTGATAATGGTATGTAAATTTTTACTCCATAGCGCCCCCTATATTATTACTACAGTTATATCTCAGTGATACATCATCCGATCTGAACCAGATTTATTGTGCATCATCAGTGAGCCCTTGTGGACACATTGATATGGTGGGCTAACATATGACTCCAGAGCGCCCCCTAGATTATTCAAACTGTTATATCTCAGTGATACATCATCCGATCTGAACCAGATTTATTGTGCATCATCAGTGAGCCCTTGTGGACACATTGATATGGTGGGCTAACATTTGACTCAAGTGCGCCCCCTACATTACTTCTATAGTTATATCTCAGTGATACATCATCCGATCTGAACCAGATTTATTGTGCATCATCAGTGAACACTTCGACACACATTGATAATGTTATGTAAATTTTTACTCCATAGCGCCCCCTATATTATTACTACAGTTATATCTCAGTGATACATTATCCGATCTGCACGAGATTTATTGTGCTTTATCAGTGAACACTTCGACACACATTGATAATGTTATGTAAATTTTTACTCTATAGCGCCCCCTATATTATTACTACAGTTATATCTTAGTGATACATTATCCGATCTGCACGAGATTTATTGTGATTCATCAGTGAACACTTCTACACACATTGATAATGGTATGTAAATTTTTACTCCATAGCGCCCCCTGTATTATTACTACAGTTATATCTTAGTGATACATTATCCGATCTGCACAAGATTTATTGTGCTTTATCAGTGAACACTTCGACACACATTGATAATGGTATGTAAATTTTTACTCCATAGCGCCCCCTATATTATTACTACAGTTATATCTTAGTGATACATTATCCGATCTGCACGAGATTTATTGTGATTCATCAGTGAACACTTCTACACACATTGATAATGGTATGTAAATTTTTACTCCATAGCGCCCCCTATATTATTACTACAGTTATATCTCAGTGATACATCATCCGATCTGAACCAGATTTATTGTGTATCATCAGTGAGACATTGTGGACACATTGATATTGTGGTTTAACATATGACTCCAGAGCGCCCCCTAGATTACTCAAACTGTTATATCTCAGTGAGACATCATCCGATCTGAACCAGATTTATTGTGTATCATCAGTGAGACCTTGTGGACATATTGATATTGTGGTTTAACATGTGACTCCAGAGCGCCCCCTAGATTATTCAAACTGTTATATCTCAGTGAGACATCATCCGATCTGAACCAGATTTATTGTGCGTGTGCACCCCTGGTGCGGAGTAGACACGAGAGACTTCGAAATGGCGACCGAGCGGACGAGCTGGAGCTCGCGCGGTCGCCTCAATAAGGTCCGAGCGGCGCTAAGCTGCGAGGGCCTCAATGCTGCTCGCAGCTTTAATTTTTATTATTTTTACTAATCTGCCTAGGTCACAGCTAGTTCTACTAATAAACTTAAAAGGCAGGAATGAAGGAATGGGAGGTACACTTTGCTGCTATGTGTTTCTCATGATGATGATGCTTTTTATTGTGGGATTTTTTCCCCCAGTTAATTTTGAAAACATTTAAACAAACAATGTTGTATTTACCAGAAAAAAAGTCTAAATGGGTAAATATCCTGATGCATGCTCAATAATTCAGGTAGAAAAATCCAATGAACATATTTTCCGCCGTATACGTCGCTCCGCCCTATGAGTTGCATCAGTCCATATTTGTCTAATGAAGTGGAAAAATCCATAAATACAGTACGTCACTTCGCCGTGTGCGTCGCATCTATTATGCGTCACCCCTGACAACCCGGAAATGTGGGCCGAACCTTGAAATGTGGGCCGGTGTTGTGCCAAAAATGGATGGGCTGCCAAATGGCAGCTGTGTGTGGACTTTAACAAGAATTTAACAAGATTAACACTTAAAAACAATTGTTTGTTTGCTCGAAATTATAGTAAAGGTGTGTCTCAGTCTTAATGTTTGCTTAAAAATGCACTTTGTGGTCAAATCAGCTGCATTTCACAAATAGTTTTGCTGCCTTGGTGCTCCGGGAGTGTGCAGACGGAGGAAATCAGGAAGGAGGAACATGGTTAGTTTTGTCGAAATTTCACTAGAAAAAAGCACCTAAACAATTACGTATTTGTTTGCTGGAAATTATAGCAAAGATGTCTCAGTCTAACATTTGCTTAATGAATGCACTTTAATGGTCAAATTAGCTGCATTTTGTCGGGGCAGGGCTTCTGGTTTGATGGTCAGTACAAGCAGCGAGCAGAATGAAGGTGGGGAGACTATGGCAAGCCGATTATATCATAAAAAATAAAACAAAGTGCTATGTGTTGTCATCATTGTATGTTCCCATACAAAGATGAAATTGGCTCTCTGCATTTAACCCATCGCACCTGGGATACACCCAGGTAGAGCAGTAGGCAGCTATGTAAGTGATGTAGTCATTAAAAGCTGGTGAAGATTCTCAGTCATCCAGGACATAGTAAATTCAAAAAAGTTCAAGTAAACAATAAATTATAAATTAAAGTATAATAAATAAAGTCCAATTGTTTTTAGCCATGTTTACCTATTACATGATACAACGGCATGTCATACTGCTACTACTATTCTACTGCCATCAAGTGGCTGAAAGTGGTACTGCTCCTTTTTGTTCAGTCAGAATGAATGGAAACGGTCATATTTCAGCCAAAAATTTGTTTATAAACATGGGGAAAAAATCCTTAAATATGTCACTTCGGTCTATAAGTCGCAGGGCATGTAAATTATGCAAAAAGGTGCGACTTATAAGGCGGAAAATACGGTAAGTCAAGTCAGGTCGTCTGGCCGGTTTATTTTTGTTGAAACATTTCATCTTTCATCCAAAAGACTGCATAATTGAGGAGCTGCAACAAACTCAGTTGTGGCTTTGGACAAACCTGGATGGTTTCAATAAAAAGAAACTGTCCAGAGGACTTGACTTAACTTTGTTGGATTTTTCTAGGATTATTGAGCAGGAACTCTGATGTTTTGAACCACTTTGGCCATGGCTGCTTCAAGTGAGTCTGCAGGGGCGATGGTGGACTCCAAAAACTATCTGAACACCATCAAACTGGTTGGCCCACTATTTGAAGCTGCTATTTATAAGACTGAGTTTGTTGTGGTTCCTCTGACTGATGAAGTCTTCTGGATGAAAAACGAAACATTTCAACAAAAAGAAACTGTCCAGAGGACCTGACTTAACCTTGTTGGATAAATGGTTAAAGTTTTCACTTTCAGAGCCTTAAATATTTGATTTGTTAAAATGGACGTGTGCAATGCCTTCCATTTAACACGTTTCAAAGTGACATATCTGGTATTCACTGACTTGTAAAAAATTTTTTAGGAAGTTACTAGATGTTCATCAAATGTATTTCATGAACAGACGGTTATAAATGGAGTGTTGTGCCAAATTTGTCTGTTGTTAAATGATTGACTGTGTGCTTACAACAAATCTGAAGTTAATATGTTGCAAGCATTATTGAGTTTTGCCTGAGAACTGAGTCGTCTTGTTTTATTTTCTGTACTTTGTGTTTTATCTCTTGCATGGGGGTTTGCTTACTGCTCAGTCAGGGGGTATGCAGTGAGGCTCATGTACTGTATCGTGTTGACTTACCGACAGAAGTGGTTAAAGGTGGAGACTTCATCAGAATAATCACGATAACGAATACAATGCTGGTCACCTTTTATGGTGCGTTGTAAAACGTCTACAGGCACAAAGAGAAGTGAAAGCTAACAGAGGAAAGGCCTCTGGTTATCTTCAGGCTATGAGCCTCCGCAGTAACAGACTTCCAAACTCTTATCACTACATTTGAGTTTAATAATACCCGATTGTAAAGAGTCTTCCTGAGCTATATCTGAGTTTTATATCTAAAAGTAGGGAAAATCATCTGACATATTTTTCCTCCTATGGAAAAAACTGGATTAGTTCCAAAGATGCTCCAACAGACGACGATTTATCATCTGTTTTATTTGTTGCAACTTGCTTTACTCGTTATTCTTTAATCACTGATGGAGTTGACTGAGAATGAGTTAGTTTAGTCTTCACACTTTACCAGGTTGAGTCAGGTCCTCTGGAGGATTCTTCTTTGTTGAAACGTTTCGTCTTTTATCCAAAAAGACTTCTTCAGTCTGACGCCACAGCGGGTTCGAGAGCAACCTTGCTCTTGTTAACCTTGTTAGATTTATCCACCTGGATTAAATCAATTTGATTCCGTTTATTTATATAACACCAAGTCAATACAGAAGTCATCTCAGGGCACTGAACAGAAACATTCATATACTGTATATAAAAAGTAAGTTAATAACATTATTCATGTGAGGAGCAGACTGCTTTGAATAACTTTGTCGCAGTCTCTCATACTGAGTAAGCGCAAAGGAGACAGTGGAAAGAAAAAACTTCCTCATGAGAGAGAAACCTTTGGATCAGGACAAGTGATCTGCTTCGACCGTCTGGGTTTGAGATGAGCAAGAAGGAGGAACAGATACACAATGGCAGGTCAAGAATCACATGTTAAGATAGAAATAATTTAAAATGCAAACTATTCATATGTATACATTTGTAACTACGGTACCGGTACTCATTTTAAGAAATTAGGTCAATTTGTCCTCCAGTAGTCTACTATAAACCTATGGCAACATAACAAACCAACTCTAACTATAGGATTTATCTAAAAGGAAAGTCTTAAAACTGGACAATGTATCAGCCTCACTGACAGAAACTGGAAGTTGGTTCCACAAGAGAGGAGCCTGACAACTGAAAGATCTTCCTCCCATTCTGCTGTTGTAAACTCTAGGAACCACAAGTAAACCTGCAGTTTGAGAGTGAAGTGCTCTGTTAGGAAAATATGGAAAAATAAGATCTATAAGATGGAGCTAGGTTGTTGAGAGCTTTGTAAGTTAGAAGTAAGATTTTGAATTAAATTGAATTTGACAGGGAGCCAGTGGAGAGAAGCTAAAACTGGAGAGACATGATCTCTCCCAGTAACTCCAGTTGAGACTCTGGCAGCAGCATTTTGGATCAACTGAAGACTTTTTAAAGAAGTATTTGGACACCCAGATAACAAACCATTGCAATAGTCCAGTTTAGATGTGACAAATGCATGAACCAGTTTTTCTGCATCATTTTTAGATAAGATGTTTCTAATTTTAGTGATATTACGCAGGTGAAAGAAGGAGGTTCTAGTAACGTTTTTAATGTGGGGCAGGGCCGGCCCAAGGCATAAGCAAATTAAGCGGCTGCTTAGGGCCCCGGGGCCACTAGGGGCCCCCCTAAGTGGAATTTCAAATTTTTTTTGGTAATGATTTCAATATGATTCTGCGATTTATTGCATACATTTACATAGTTAAGAACTAATTATTCAGCTTTAAATTTCTTTTTTAAACCATTTTATGTGGTTTCAAGTAATTGTTAATTTACATTATTTAAAGTACTCTGGCACAACAATTTCCTGTGGGATCAATAAAGTTCCATCTTATCTTATGTTAAGAATTTCCTTGATATTTATTATTTTGTTTTATTTTATTTTGTCTGTTTTTGCACAATTTAATTTATTTTTTGCATCTAAATTATTTTATCTTTTGTTTGTTGTTCATCTTACACAAAAAATTACTTCTGAACATTATTGTTGCAGTTCTTTAAAACCAAAGGTAATAAACCAGACAAACTTTTGCTGTAAAATACATTGCATACTGGTGTTTTTTTATTCTTCTTTCTTTTGTTACTCTTAGTACCGCAAGATCACATGTGTCAAACTCAAGGTCCGTGGGCCAAATCCGGCCCGCCATAACCATTTCTGTGACTCCACAGAGACAGAACTTCAAGATAACAGTTTTGTGATTCAGTATTACTTTATTAGTCAAATCAAATCAGTTTTTGTGATTATAATGCCAAATTACTCAAACATAAAATATTTAATTTTTAGAAGTAGTCATTGAATGCAGAGAGTTATATTTTATCAGTTTGTTAATAGGTCGTTTTATCAATTCCTTATGCCGTGTCCTGCCTTTTGAGGACATTCATGATCTTGATGTGGCCCAGAATAAAAATGAGTTTGACGCCCCTGCACTGGATGATACATATAGGATAATGTAAACGGGACTGTCAGAGTTGTAATGAGTTTATGTTAGGTGGGTGAATGATCTGATTTGACTGTTTATTGCAGTAATCCACATTATTAGCAGAAATAGAGGGCCCCAAACAAATTTCGCTTAGGGCCCCATGGAGGCTTGGGCCGGCCCTGATGTGGGGGATAAAAGACATGTCCTGATCAAAAATAACACCAAGATTTTTAACATTAGAACTTTAGGTCAGAATAATGTCATCCAGTAATAATAATAATAATAATAATAATTAATTCAATTTATACCGCACTTTTCATTAATTCATTAATTCATTCATTCAACCTTTATTTATACAGGCTAGCCTCGTTGAGTCACGGGGACTCATTTACAAGAGGGACCTGTCTCACTCACACCAAACAACCATCCACTCTCACACTCACACCTAGGGTCAATTTAGAGTCACCAATCAGCCTAACAAGCATGTTTTTTGGTCTGTGGGAGGAAACCGGAGTACCCGGAGGAAACCCACGCATGCACGGGGAGAACATGCAAACTCCACCCAGAAAGGCCCCGGACCGGGATTTGAACCGGCAACCTTCTCGCTGAGAGGCAGCAGCTCTACCAGTTAAGAATCTCAAAGTGCTACAACAATAAATCAAGTGATAAAATCAAGAATCGAGAAGATTGTCGGCACCTCCTTCCCCTCACTGCAGGACTTACACAGCAACCGCCTCACTCGGAAAGCCCTCTGCATGGCAGGTGATCCCACACACCCACTACACAGCTGCTTCAGACTGCTGCCATCAGGGAGGAGACTGAGGAGTCTCCAGGCTCGAACCAGCAGACTGAGAGACAGCTCTGTTCATCAGGCAGTCAGGATGCTAAACACTCTGCCTGCTCTGCCTCCCCTCCCATTTGAACTGCCTTAACACAAAAAACTTTCTCACACATTACCACTCAACACAAAGATTTTAACACTGGACTCTGTGTCATCAAACGGGTTATTCACTAAACTCTCGGTCATGTGCTCATTCAGTTTGCACTACTCTCATATTTGCACTAATGTTTGTATTACATCACTGCCTATAGTCATACTACTGTTTACATTCACTGTTTACATTTATTAATACTGTTTACATTTATTACTACTGTTTACATTTATTACTACTGTTTACATTTACACTACTTTTATATCTACACTACTGCTGATACATATACAGTATTCTCTGACCAGCCTTATTTAAAGGAGACCACATATAGGTCTTTAAAATTTTTATGTTATGTCTGTGTGCTATCTTGACAATATTAATTCATTTTAATACACAAAATAATTCTTAGATAATCAATTATACCCTTTTTAATTCTGCCATTTTTAACTTTCGTTTTGAACGACCGGTTTCTGATACAAGTTCTGAAGTCCACGCCCTTCAACGATCTGTTTACGCCCTCTGTAACAGCCAGTATCTGTAATGTGTTGTTGTTTTAAAATTAGCTTTTTTTATTACTCATTTGACTTACTGTTAGTGTTAGCTTAAGATAACTTACCGAAACCCGTCTGAGCGCGCCGCAATTTGCTGCTCCTTTTAGCATTAGACCACCCGAATCCGAAGCTAATGTTAGCTTGTTCCTCTTCCGGTGTTCGCCAGCTCCGCTCGTTGCACGCGGCGATTTTGGGAGTTATCGCTGTTCCAGTCAAGACAACACAAAGTTCACCAAGTGTCTCCCGTAAATTAATCCGTAAGGAGAAGGTCCTCGCTGCTGCGAGGCTGCTGCGAGGCTGTACAGTTGAAGCTCCGCTCCATCCGCCAGAAGAGGGTCCCGTTGCCACCGGTCCCTACGCCGGGGGTCCGCTCGTTTAATTTTTGCCGGCTGCGCGTTGGGAGCGATCGCAAATACACTAAAAATTGAACTAAAACATAAAAATAACAATTATACTTTATTTATAAAGCCATTTAAAAAAAACCACAGCTGCAACAAAGTGCTGTACACATGAAATTAAGAACATATAAACAAAAGATGAGATGAAATCATGAAAAACAACAGTCATGTGTTTAATACAGAAGTGGGTTGAGCCTAACCAGGGGTTGCTAGGTGAGGGGCTGGACTCAGGTTGTGGTGGGTTGTCCTAGCGCTTGTGACGTCACAAGCGCGATTGTTTTCAAAACGAAACCTAAATTATCACAGTAAAATAAATCTACTTAGAGTAAATAAACCACTGGGTGCATTTTTTTGGCCTTAGGACTGTTTTTTTATGAAGTAAATACCCAAAGTTGAGTAAAAAAACATTAAAAAGTGAATTTTGCATGTGTGGTCCCCTTTAAGGATGCCCAATGTGCCTTACTGCATATGCCACTTTGCCTCTATACCAACATCAACTACCTCATACATATACTGTGTACATTAACTCATATGCTGCTTTGCCACTCTTTGCAAATGTCAATGCTAGAACCTTCAGTTTATTTTATAGATATACTTTTTATATTTTTTATACTACTATGCAAAAACTCAGGACAGTATTACACTTTTATTATTTCATTTTATGCTTATGTTCATTAAATGTTTAGTGTTTTAGTGTTGGTGTAAATTTTCATACTTTTATACTACTATGCAAAAACTCAGGACAGTGTTACACTTTTACTATTTTATGCTTATGTTTATTAAATGTTTCAGTGTTTTAGTGTTTAAATGGTTACTGTTGCACCGAGGGACTGAGAGAAACGCAATTTCAATCCTGTGTATGTCCTGTACATATTGCAGTTCTGACAATAAAGTTGACTTTGACTTTGATCAAGTAAAATCAATAATGATATCAACTAAGATTAAAGACAGAATCATGTGGAGGCAGAATAGGCCTGCTTAAGGGCAAAAGACTGAAAAATCAATTCCTAATGTGCTCAGGTTCAAAAACAAAACCTCAGTCTTGTCTGTATTTAAAAACAGAAAATTAAGGATCATCCAGGTTTTTAGGTATTTAAGACATACTTGTCTAAGTAACTGATTGGATTCATTGGGTTTCATGGACAAATATAATTGTGTCATCAGCATACATAACAATGAAAATGTATCCCATGCTGTTTAATAGCTTTACCTAATGGACGCATATACAAGGTTAAGAGTATTGGTCCAAGCACTGAATCCTGAGGAACACCATGACTAACTTTGGTGTATGAAGAAGATTCTTCTTCTTTACTGAGCATGTATCAGGATGTTCTCCCTATGTGTCATCTTTAAAATTCTTGCTTGTGTTTTAATGATTGTAACTGCTGGTCAAACATGATGTAGATCTTCTGTAGAATGATTTACACATTGTAATTTCCTCAGGTTTGCTTCTTTTTTTATTCAGTGGTTATTTTGCCAAACTGTTGTGCCAAGAATGTGTTTGGAACTGATAGACGTATCCTGAACGCTGCGGGTGGTAAGCCCTTTAATGTTTAATCAGTGGTCCGGCTGGAGTTTGGACTACATGGACTAATCATGTGGGTCACTGTGCTGCAGGATTTAAGTTTTTCACGCATTCAGGATGACGTGAATGGAAGGCTTTCTATTCTCATGTGTTGGTCAAATGTCAGTTTTCTGCTGGACGTTTCATCCTCCTACAAGTTGTTGGTGTGCATGTTTGGTTCCAACATGCTTGTCAAAAATGACTAACCATGTTGACCCTAGAAGAGGGCAAAACGAGGTTGAAGAGGTGTGAGGGGAAACGGACTTCATGTCGGAAGCACAGTGGGAGGAGGTGGAGGTGGAGGAAAAGACTGAGGCATTTTATAAAGGCAAGCGTTAAAGTTAGGACATCAGGTGTGGAGTCTTCAGGCACATTTGTATTATTTTTTAGGTGTTTTCTGCATTAACTGGCTGATGCACTCTCCTCTCTCCCCCTTTCTCTGCTTGTGATTGTTATCGGTTCTTACTCACCCTTTCCTGCACCTTCGTCTCACTAAAGAGGGGACCCCCACCGCTCCCTCCTCCAATCCCTCCTGGTCCAGGAGTATTTTTGGAACTTAATGAAAAGAGAAATCTGAACTGCATACCCTTAAAAGGCATGTCTGGGTCAGCTGGGTGGAAACTTGTTATTAACGTCCTTCACATTTTCTATGAGAGTGGGTCATCTGTGATTATAAGGCTGTGTCTTCACTGTTGTGCAGGGCGGAGGAATTCTTTGGGTTGGGGGGACTCGCAGGGAAGGAGGGTGGGCTAGGAAATAGGCCTGCATCTTCAGGAAGGGACTGGAGGGGAGGAGGGGGTGGGTGTCAGGGGCATATTTGGCATATTTCAGGAGCCATTCCAGTCTGGTTCAAGATGTATTCTTCTCATCAAGCAACCAGTTATTGATCTTGGCAGGACACCAAAGGCCAACATCGTCCCGTCAGTCGTGTGATGTTGTTGTTGGTAGACGGTGCAGACGCACCACATGGAGGTGGAGCACAGGGCAGACAAACACGTGGAAAAACATAAAAACGCCGACATGCTGACGTAGTCGTGTAACTCCCTCCAAGTCAACCTCAATAACATCCACAAAAGGCTCCATGTTGAACCGAAGTCCTTCGCCCAGCACCAGGGTCTGGATGACTTCACAACATTTCAATAAGAGTTCATCTGATGGCCCCCGATGAACTGAAATCAACTGATGATCCCAGTTTAGTGCTCAGCAGTGGTCCGGCTTGCTGTCGGCTTCAGATGAATGTGTGCAGCTGTATTCATTAACAGCACTTTTTGAAGCTGGGGATATTTACTACTAATAAATGGACTTGGATAAGACAGTATTATATTTTTTTCTTTCAGCTTCTCCCTTCTTCAGGGGTCACCACAGTGAACTAGTCGCACGAAGACTTGGCAATTGTTTTTACGCCGGATGTCCTTCCTGACACAACCACAGACCACAGAGCAACCATAGCCCTCTGTGTGGAGCAGAGAGCTGATATCTAGGGTGCCCGGGGGAGCAGATGGTGTGGGTTAAGGGCCTTGCTCAAGGGCCCAGAGTGGGGCAGATGAGGGTGGAGACAGGTGTGACTGCTTCACTTATCCCACCCACATTTTTGATGTTGTCGGTACCGGGGCTTGAACCGGCGATCTTCCGATCACAAGCGACTTGAGACTTTTTTCCTTTTTATTGTATTGTTTTAGAGAAATCCAGGCAACTAATCTAACCTACTGGTAATTTAAGTTACAGAATTTTATGCACTCCTGTATTATTTGTTCCTATTTTTGGTACGATGCAAAAAATTCGATACAATAAGGAACCTAAAATTATTGTTTTAAATAAATGTTCTATTTGTTTACATTGTTGTTTATTCTTTTCAGCTTGTCAGTTACATAAGTGAAACAAAATTTATGGCCATTTCAATAGAAAAATCGTTTCTGAATTGAAAAAAATTGATTTTGAATCGAACCGTGACACCAAAAATTGGAATCGAATCGATTCGCCAGACACTGAGAGATTCTAACCCCTAGTTTTTACTAATGTTTTTTTTTTTTTTTCCTTTTGTGCTTTTTCTACATTTTAACATTTTGTTCTTTTTAGTGCTCTGGACAAATGATGCATGTTTAATATGTAATTTTGACTTCATATATCTTTGGGTGCTGTTTTAATTAGGGATGCACAATATTGGATTTTTGGTCAATATCCGATACCATTACCGATATTTTTTCCCCCAGACCCACTTACAGAGAGGACATAGTTTTCTCTGCTGTGGAATTAAAATATTACATTATTCTTTATGGTCTTTGTCAATTTGTCCTGCTACCAAATGCACATGCCAAAAAGTGGACTGTTTCTGGGGGTCCGTCCGGACTTGGACGGATCCCCAGAAACCATCTTAGCTCCAGCAAACTGGTTGGTCCACTTAAGGAGTTTACTGCTTGGTGGGGGAACAGTTTACTGGAACTCCTCTGACTGATGAAGCCCTCCAGAGAGAGGGCAAAATGTTTCTATAAAAAAAGAAACAGTCCAGATGACCTGACTGATAATTATTGGATTTGGTACCTGGATGAACTTTGTTATTAAAACAGAAGCCTTTTATATCATTGAGTTATTTTGATGGAATGGCTGATGTTCCAAACTTTATCGTTACTATCAGCCAATACTGATACCATGCAGATATCATTGTGCATCCCTAGTTTTAATAAACCTTAATCCAACTATCCATCCATCCATCTTCTTCCGCTTATCCGGGGTCGGGTCGCGAGGGTAGCAGCCTAAGTAGGGAGGCCCAGACTTCCCTCTCCCCAGCCACTTGGAGCAGCTCCTCCGGGGGAATCCCAAGGGGTGTCCTGGGTCTTCCTCTGGGTCTCCTCCCAGTGGGACATGCCCGGAACACCTCACCAGGGAGGCGTCCAGGAGGCATCCTAACCAGATGCCCGAGCCACCTCAACTGGCTCCTCTCGATGTGGAGAAGCAGCGGCTCTACTCCGAGTCCCTCCCGGATGACTGAGCTTCTCACCCTATCTCTAAGGGAGAGTCCAGCCACCCTGCGGAGAAAACTCATTTCAGCCGCTTGTATCCGAGATCTTGTTCTTTCGGTCATAACCCAAAGCTCATGACCATAGATGAGGGTGGGAACGTAGATCGATCGGTAAATTGAGAGCTTTGCCTTTTGACTCAGCTCTCTCTTCACCACGACAGACCGGTACAGCGCCCGCTTCACTGCGGACGCTGCACCTATCCGCCTATCGATCTCACGCTCCAGTTTTCCCTCATTCGTGAACAAGATCCCGAGATACTTAAACTCCTCCACTTGGGGCAGGACCTCCTCCCCGACCCGGAGAGGGCATGCTACCCTTTTCCGGCTCAAGACCATGGCCTCGGATTTGGAGGAACTGATCCTCATCCCGGCCGCATCACACTCGGCTGCAAACCGCTCCAGTGAAAGTTGTAAATCACGAACTGATGAAGCCAATAGGACCACATCATCTGCAAAAAACAGAGAAGCGATTCTAAGGTCACCAAAACGGATCCTCTCAACACCTTGGCTGCGCCTAAAAATTCTGTCCATAAAAGTTATGAACAGAATCTGTGACAAAGGGCAACCTTGGCGGAGTCCAACTCTCACTGGAAACGAGCCTGACTTACTGCCGGCAATGCGGACCAAGCTCTGACACCGGTCGTAAAGGGTTAATTAATTAATTAATAATTAATTAATCCAACTAAACTCATAAAATGGTTTCTGTTATCCAGTTCCTTACTCTGCTTATTCATCAATTAACAATTTTTTGAAGCATTGTGCTAATACTTGTTGACCTCTACTGCTAGTGTATTTTTAGACTTTCTCCTCTTTCCCAGCCACTTTTCTTCTGTATTTTTTGAGGCACTACATTTTGTGAAGGGCATTGTGGGGCTGAGTTTCCAAGTTTTCCCCTCCATGCCAGTGTTGCTTTTGGAGCACAATGCAGCTTTGGTCAGGACCATAAAACTAGACTTGGTAAAGTGCAACTTTTACTTAAAGCCTCATTAAACCCTTTCATGCCAAAATATTGTGTAATACCCAGAGCAGTTGTTTAGCCACTCCTCAAACCCCAAAATTTCTGGCAAATATAGCCTTAAGTTGTTATTTTGGGACATATCTGACATTGTAGAACTAATAATAAGGTGCCAGAACAAAATAAGACAAGTGTAACAGAACTATTAAAATGGAATGAAACCAGTTACTGCCTTTCAAACATTTGGTCTAGTAAATAAATGGTTGATAAGTGCCCATAGTGGTTATGTCTTTTTAGAAGTTACTAAGTAATCAGTGAAGCTTCTGAGTTGTTTACTGAATAATCTGTGGTGGAGTTATAATTTCAGGAGGATTGTGGTCAAGTTGGAATTAGTCTGTATCATGGCATGTTTTCCCTCTTGGATTGAAGCCGTCACCACACATGACTCAATGCACGTCTCATCAGTTTCCCTTTGTGTTCTTCACAGGAAAACCAATTGGTTCCCATTTGATAAAATGAACATTGCATTTCTGGTCTTATAGCTGAGTAAAGGTTTTAAGTGTTTGGTTTGTGGCATGCTCTGCAGACTCATTCAAACACAGGAGCCTGCAGAAATCCCCTAACCCTCCCAAGTCAAGAAGTGGCTCATTTGTGCACTCTGAAACAGCGTGCACATCATCGGGTATGTTTTCTGATCCAATCTTCAGACAGCTCCATATCTTTTTCAGTGTCTGGTTTTGTTTGTGAAGCTTATTCAGCTCGACACCTCCTTTAATTCTGCTTCACCTGGTGGCAGAACTGTAGTAAGATTGTTTGCATTATCTGAAGTTTCTTTAGGGAGGACTGCGTCTGAAGTAGAAGAAAATAACACAAACTTGTTGTTTTAAATCCTTTATGCAGAAAACGTACTAGGTCTTTCATTGTGTCCCTTTGTAGGTGTGGCCTACATAAAAGAATGTGGTTAAATTACCGGTAGTGTTTTCTCTCCTGCCTGCCATTTGTATTTGCACTCCAAGCCATGCCAACCAAGCATTTGAAACACAATTTTCCTTAAAAGGAAACAGTGGCAGCCTATCAAGTCTGTTCTGCCAGTCGAGGAACAACACACTCGTGTACAGGCAGGGTCCAGCTGGCTAATACAGCTGAAGGAAGTGTTTGGTAACTGAACCAGGAGTCACCATGAATCAAGTACATATTTGCTTTTTTAATATGGTAAGTTTATTCAATATACAGTATGTAAAGTCAAAAACACTTTTGTAAAAACAGTGGTTTAGAGCCCATCATAGGTTATTTAAGATGCCCCAATTTCATAGAAACTGTACAACCCAAGTGACTAAATAAAGGTTGAATGAATGAATGACTAATCTATAGTATTTTCTGTCGTATAAGTCGCATCAGTCCAAACATGTCTAATAAAGTGGAAAACACATAAATAAGTCGCTTAGCCGTATAAGTCACATCAATTAAACGTCACCGCTGATGCGTCGCATTTGCTGCGCGTCAGCGGTGATAATCCAGAAATGTGGGCTAGTGCTGTGCCAAAAATCAAATGGCTGCCAAATGGCAGCCGTGGGAACGTGCATGGGAGAACTTTAACAAGAATTTAACAAGATTAACACTTAAACAATTATTTGTTTGCTCAAAATTATAGTAAAGTGTGTCTTAGTCTAACTTTTCTTTAATAAATGCACTTTGATGGTCAAATCCACTGCATTTTCAAAAGCCGATTTGCGGAAGCAGGAGCGCAGAGAGGGAAGACTGACTCGCTGTGCATTTCTTGGAAATTTAACAAGATAACCACCTAAAAACAATTATTTGTTGCTCGACATTATAGCAAAGGCGTATCTCAGTTTAACTTTTACGTAATAAATGCACTTTAGTGGTAAAATCAGCTGCATTTCAAAAGTATTCACTGCCTCGGTGCTCTGGGAGCACGAAGACAGGGAAGAAATCTTCTAAATTTAACAAGATAAGCACCTAAAACAATTGCAGGTTATTTGTTTGCTTGACATTATAGCAAAGGTGTGTCTCAGTTGAGCTTTTATTTAAAGGGGACCTCAGATGTATTTTTTAAATTTTTATGGTATTTCTGTGGGATATCCAGACCCTATTCCTTCAATTTAATGCACAAAATAATTATTAGATAATCAATTATACCCTTTTTAATTCTGCCATTTTTAACTTTCGTTTTGAACGACCGGTTTCTTGAAGTCCACGCCCTTCAACGATCTGTTCACGCCCTCTGTAACAGCCAGTATCTGTAATGTGTTGTTGTTTTAAAATTAGCTCTTTTTTTATTACTCATTTGACTTACTGTTAGTGTTAGCTTAAGATAACTTACCGAAACCCGTCTGAGCGCGCCGCAGTTTGCTGCTCCTTTTAGCATTAGACCACCCGAATCCGAAGCTAATGTTAGCTTGTTCCTCTTCCGGTTTTCGCCAGCTCCGCTCGTTGCACGCGGAGATTTTGGGAGTTATCGCTGTTCCAGTGAAGACAACACAAAGTTCACCAAGTGTCTCCCGTAAATTAATCTGTAAGGAGAAGGTCCTCTTGCTGCGAGCCTGCTGCGAGGCTGCTGCAAGGCTGTACAGTTGAAGCTCCGCTCCATCGCGCCGGAAGAGGGTCCCGTCGAACCCGGTCCTTCCGCCTGTGGTCCGCTCGTTTAATTTTTGCCGGCTGCGCGTTGGCAGCGATCGCAAATACACTAAAAATTGAACTAAAACATAAAAATAACAATTATACTTTATTTATAAAGCCATTTAAAAAAACACAGCTGCAACAAAGTGCTGTACACATGAAATTAAGAACATATAAACAAAAGATGAGATGAAATCATGAAAAACAACAGTCATGTGTTTAATACAGAAGTGGGTTGAGCCTAACCAGGGGTTGCTAGGTGAGGGGCTGGACTCAGGTTTGATCTGATTGGCTGGCGGCTTGTGACGTCAATAAATGCAGGAAGTGTGAATCCTGGTGTATTTATCAAAAATAAATAAATCTACTTAGAGTAAATAAACCACTGGGTGCATTTTTTTGGCACAAGGACTGTTTTTTTATGAAGTAAATACCCAAAGTTTAGTAAAAAAACATTAAAAAGTGAATTTTGCATGTGTGGTCCCCTTTAATAAATGTACTTCAATAGTCTAATCAGAATCAGAATCAGGTTTATTGGCCAAGTATGTTGACACACACAAGGAATTTGTTTCCAGCTGTTCGTGTCTCTCTAGTATCAACTATACAGATACTTTACATATAACTCACAAATAGTACACAATATACAGAAAGATTCACATACAATGTTCACATGGGGGTTGTGAATGGGTTGGGGGGTCACGTTGATGGATGTCTGATGATCAGCTGTTGATGATGGTGATGGCCTGTAGGAAGAAACTGTTCTTGTGTCTGTCTGACAGTCTTAGTGGACAGAGATCTGTAGCGTCTGCCAGACGGGAGAAGTTGGAACATGTTGTGACCCGGGTGTGTAATTATCGGTAGCTTCATTTTGCCAGGGCGGTGCAGGGAAATTAAGCAGATTTGATGGTTGCTCCAGGCATGTTCCCGGAGCTGGACAAGGTGGCAGGATATGGCAAGCAGATTGTATCATTAATAGCTGCTTTTACGTATTACATGACACAACAGCATGCCATACTACTCTGGTAGCATCTAGTTGCTGAAAATGGTAGTGTTCAATATTTTCAGTCAAAATAAATGAAAACGGTCATATCTCAGCCAAAATTTGGTTTATAAATATGGGAAGAAAAAAAATACGTCGCTTCGGTGTATAAGTTGCAGGGCATGCAAATTATGCAATAAACTGCGACCTAAAGGCTGAAAAATATGGTACATGTTTTTTTCAAGCAATCCAGTTTAAATCGATTATAATTTGTTCATATTTCTGATTAAAATGTCAGGATGATTGGAGAATGAGTTTCTCTGTTGTACAGTATTCCTACTGTATCATGCACAATCAGTATTTTACCACTTAAAATGTGAGAAGTTGTTCTGATTTGTTGCTCAATTTGAATGTCATGAAAAGCATTTGTTCTAACATTTTGCTTTTTCAAAAAGGTTTTTAGTGCAGGTAGAACTAATGCTAGCTGCAAGCATCTATGCAACCTTTCATTTCTAGGGTTTGTCATTATTAACTCTGAAAACACCCAAAAGTTTCCCAAACCTGCTTTTAAGTAGTTCTTGATTGGTCCGATCCACAAAGCTTGCAGGCTGGCATTGTATGATTATACAAATCTAGCTGCTTTGCAAGAACACTCCTAATGATCTGAAACTTTTTTTTCTGACAGGAATAAGAAATGTTCTCTTGTACATTTCATTTATTTGGAAACCTTCCCATATTTAGTTTAGCTTCTGGGATGTTCCTGTAAGGACTGTGCTCCTTGATTGATCCTGTAAACAGACTTTGTCTTTGTAATGATCAGTCGTGTGTGAAGGCCCCAGATGTTCTTTGTTGCTCTGTGAGGGCTCATCAGATATTACACCTGGCTCTTCAGGTTTAATGGTAAATGGAGCTTACCGCTTTCCAGCCCCCTTTGAGGGGCCCCAAAGCGCTTCACAGTACCGATCATCCACCCATTCATACACACATTCACACACCGGTAGCGGTAGACTGCTTGATTAAGAAGCGGACAGCTCTCTGTTGGACAGCTGACTGGCTTGTAGAAAAAAACAGTGCTTTTCTGTTGGAATGTGAAAAGCAGGATGAGGAATGTTGTCTGCACTTTTCCTTGGCATCAAATGAAACTTCAACCACTTGTGCTTGTTCCCTCATCTCTTCTGTACTTCTCTCTGATGACTTCTTGATTCCTATCTCTCCATCCCTGTCCTCTTTGTTTATCTCTCCATTCTCTTCCCCGTTCTGTCTCGTTTTGCTTTTCCTTTTCTTCTGCTTGGCATCCTGTTCACTGTGTTTGATTTGGGCATTCCTTCCCCCATAGCAGACAAAACAACCATGAACCTCTCTGAACTGCAACCCCCAGTGCACGCTAATGTACACACACACTCACACACACATTCATTCATACATGCACACACTCACTCCACTCTGCTAATCGCACACAGGAAATGGGCTCCCATGCAAACGAGGCCCGTCTGGCCACTGGAACCCAGGATGGGGTTTCAGACCTTCAAATGTTCTCCATTGGAAGAAAATGAACCAGAGTTTTTTCGTCTTTTCATCCTTTCTTGTTTTTTCTTTCATTTTGCATGTGTCATCTGTCCAACCATTTGTTTTGCTCTGTGTTCTACTTAAGTGTGTATTTTGTTGGGAATCCTTTGGGCTTTTGTGGCAAATTGGACAGTTTTTTTAATTTATTTACTCTTTATGTTTGAATAAAGCATTTGGTGCAAATTTGGCAGGAACCCCCCCCCCCCCACACACACACACACACACAGAAAAACGGACGTTTCAAAGATGTATTGTAAACTTCATGCTGAGAAGTAAGGTGCATCCTGTGGTTTGTTTTAGTTACAATGGCTGTACATGTTGGGACAAAAAGTGCTAAATGATGAATAAAAAACATATTGTGGTGAAATCTGCAGTTTGTAAGAAATGGTCCTGTCACCTGTTGTTGCTTTACTAAGAAGATATTATTGATACAAAGCAGGAAAAGCACAATTTTAGTAACATCTGAGTTAAATCAAGACTTAATTGGCACAGGATCTTTTTTCTTTAATTTTGTTCAGTTCAAAACCTTAAATATGTATTGCCCACCGACATGAAAGACAGACAATCATGTCATTCTGTGTATGTGTGTTGGCTAAATATCATGAACCATTGGACAGATTTTTTCAAACGACTCAGACTTGATGCTAGGGAGCCAAAAATATGGCCCTTGTTATCATCTAATCTGGACCCCAAGATCATAATTTAAAAGTACTTACTTCTCCTTTTACTTTAAAACTGACCATACCTTATTTAGTTCAAAGTTCTCACGGCAGTTGGCCATCCTTGAAGCCAAGAAACAATAGTTTGAATTGTTCCATAANGTCACCTGAGGCCCCGCCCTGAGCCCCCGCCCACTACAGGGTCTCCACATCACGAGAGGAGGGGCGGCGTTGGAGTTTCGCGCGGTCTCCACATCACGAGAGGAGGGGCGTTGCAGTTTGGCGCCATGTGTGTCAGTGAGCCACACACACGGCTGCAATAAATGCAACCGATACACAAAAACATACACACCACACACAAATACCCTGGGAGGTGCGTAGCCAGCCAATTTTATAAATGTAAATAACTTTTTATTAAAACAATTTTAAGTGTTAAAGCACACTCCAACTCATCCAGGCAGCCTATTAGCCACAAGTTACGCTGATATTGATGAGAAAAAACAATGTTTACATATTAATATATTTGGATACAATCTGTGTTTTATCCAGACATTGGCAAAGGCTGGCTAATACCAAATGTCCCGATAATGTCGGTACGTAGTCTGGCGCATAGGCGGGCCAATACGCTTGCACCAACGCACACACACACACACACACACACACACACACACACACACACACACACACACACACACACACACACACACACACACACACACACACACTCACAAACACACGGAGGTACAGTTAGCATGCTATCCTTTATCCTGTAAACTGTTTTGGTAGATTTTTCTACCTGGATTATTGAGCCTGCATCAGGGTATTTCGTTCAAGCTTAAAAAAGACACGATGCTGGAAGAACTCAGAAGGATCTTCAAGGTAATGAAGTTTTATTGACGTACATTTCAGTTTACATTACTCGTGCGGCATTAGTAATGTGTTGTTTACATAACATGCTCATTGAAACGTTAAATGAAGCCCACGATTTTGCAAACTATAAATATATTTGTCCACAGAGAACTAACCTAGTGTGTGCTAGTTAGCAAGTGTACCAGCGATTAGCTGTTTAAGTTGACATAGCACAAATGCTAAACCAAGTTTCTTCAGTTTTAATATTTACACTGGGCAGCTGTGTAATCTGTGCTCAGCTTTAATCTGCAGTCACCACAAATCTTTATATATCAGTTGCATGCTTTAAATGCACAGTAGTATTTATTTATAGATAACAACCTTTAGTTTGTTCGGACTCTAAGCGATAGTTTCCCTGGAGGTGTCGCAATGAATTAATGAATGACATTACTGTCAGTGTACAGTAAAATGTACAATGAAATTAGGAGTATCTTCCATACAGGAAGTACTAAAAGCAAACCAACTACATCACACACACTACATATGTGCAGTACTTTATAAAAAATATACTAGTGAAGCTAGAGCAGTGGTAGTTCCAGCGGTTCTTAACTGTGAATGCACATCATATAAATACTGTTGTAAAGTACCCTGATGCATGCTCAATAATCCAGGTAGAAATGGATCAGTCTGTGGCAGTGCTCAGGTGTTATGAGCCCAGGGCCTTTAGCTCCTGTGAATTGTTATCACATCTTCCTCTTCATCCTACAACTGTCGTAAAGTGTTCTCATATATACAATTGTCAAACACTGCTATAAAAATATAACTTTATTTCATCCAATTTTCAGGTGGCGTGCAGGTGCAGCGTGCGTGCCCATGGTTTCATCGTGCTGCTCCCATCGTTGGCTGCAGGACCTGCATGGCAGGATGAAAAAAACTGAATGTTGCCCAAATTGTCAAGCTGGTGGTATTAAGATGGTATTAACGTCCTTTGGTCTTGCTGAGGTATTTTCTGCACTTGAAAAAAATACTCAGCAATTAATTTTGTACACTTGATACATGTCATGTACTTTCAATTTCTTTTTTGTTACCTGTTCTTCCATTACATTTAAACAAGTAAATATTGTATTTGTGTGATGCTGACTTTAGTAATGATAAATCTTACAGTATTTCATTATTTAGATTTTTTTCAATGTACACATTTCTGTTTTTCTTGTCAATTTTGGTTTGATCTGGCAGGCAACAAATAATACTCGTTTATATTTTACCACAAGTCTTCTAAATCCATATGTGAATAAGATATTTGAAGTCAGCCATTCTGAAAGTAAACGTTAGATCCAATACTTTTTGTTAAACAAACATCATTGTACAAAATAAAATGGTTCTATTACACTTTAGTTGATTTATTTAGACCACGTTTTTACCACCATGTGAACAAGTCTTAAACTGACTGTTTCTTTTCAAGGTTTACACAGCATTTTTTTCTCTCATTAAACCTTTATTTATACAAGGTTATTCTCATTGATTCACAAGGACTCATGTTGTACATGAGACCTGTTTTAAATTAAATCCACAGATGAGGTACAGCCAACAAGAGATAATAAAAATTTACGTCAACAAATTTTATAACAATTTACAGCTTTACTAGAATGTTCCAAACATTAAGATGAAATTAAAGAATATATGTAAGGTTCCAATCACAGTATAAAACAAAACTAAAAACATTTAACATTATAATGAAATGATTATGGTAAAATGACAATGTTCAGTCAGGTCATCTGGACAGTTTCTTCTTCTTTTTTTTTTTTTTTCACAAGAAAAAAAAAACTATCCAGATGACCTGACTGAACATTGTTGGATGATCAGTAACCAGGTGCTGGTCATAAACTTAAATTATCGTGAAAAAGTTTATTTCAGTAAATTTATTTCAGTAAATTCATTCAAAAAGTGAAACTTGTATATTCATTCATTACACACAGACTGATTACTTGGAGCTCCTTTTTGCCTGGATTACTGCAGCGATGCGGTATGGCGTGGAGTGGACCAGTCTGTCACTGCTCAGGTGTTATGAGAGCCCAGGTTGCTCTGATAGTGGCCTTCAGCTCCTCTGAATTGTTCTTCTGAGCAATTCTTCGAGAGACACAGCCGCCACTTTCTCTGTAAAAAATACAGTGAATACCGTAATTGTAGTTATTGGACACTGCATTAAGGAAAACTTAATTCCTTGTTTTTGCTTTATTTTCATTAAAACTAAAATCCAACATTTCTAAACATTTTCATGGATAGGGTTAGGGTTAGGACTTATATGATGGAAAATACGGTAGTTTAAACCTGATTAGTTTATTTACTAACTTGTGTTTGGGCGACCTTATTATCCCATGAAGTCGGTGAGTTTGTGAGATCTTTGTCTTTTGTGGAGTCCTTGAACGCCTTGTAAGGCTTGATCTGATTTCGATGTACCCATTTAGCAATTGGCTCTTTGCTGATTTTGATTCCGTAGACAATTGAGGACGTTTTGTCTTTGTCTTGGGCATGACCTTACATCACCCCCCTGTGGTTATGGGGGACCACGAACACGGGTGAGGACATCCGTCCATGGGCACAAGTTAGGATGCCATTGTCTAGTTTAAGCTGTTCACGCAGCTGAGAGTAGATGTTACACAGGAACCTTATAGGCTTCGGCCAACATATCTTCTTACGTTTACCTCTTTCTACCTCTAGCACTTTGAGATTTTCATTAATGAAAAGTGCGTTATAAATTGAATTCATTATTATTATTATTATTGTTTACCTCTTTCTGTGTAATTCAGGTGTGTCTCAAATATCAGCGTAGTCACAGGTGTATCTGATTCGTCAGTCTGCGATGGGTAACTGTCATTGTAGTGTGAGTTTACCCCCCCCCCCTTTGTCTGAAGAGGGGTCCTCGAAATATTTAACAATGATGTCCAAGTGACTGTCAGCGTCTGGTTGACTGTCATTTTCTGGACTAAAATGCTCCTGAACCAAGGTTTCATTGAAAGCTTGGCTGATTGCCGAATTACCTGTCCCAGAGGACAGTACAACGTCTTTGGTGTGGGAACCTTGGGCCTCCACACCTTCTTCTACCTGTGGTAGGTAGTGTTCAGTGAGTGCTGAGTGTTCCAGCTCGCAGAGGAGGTTCTCTTGTTGGGCCAGAGTCTGGTCCAACTGTTGGGTCTCTTCAGCCTCACCTGTTGTTGAAAGTTCACTTACCGGGCTCTTGTCCTCGGATGAGGGGTCCCTAGTGTCCTCTGCGGTACCTGCGGTTAGGCAGTCTGTATCACAACTAGGAGGCACTTTTATTGGCAGGGGTTTACTCACTGTTGCCCACATTGTCTGTTGACCATAATCTATAATCGCGTCGAAGCAGTTTATAAAATCTTGGCCAACCAAAAATGGGAAAGAGTCAAGTGTAGACACAAATACCGGGTGGTATAGTGTCATTTTGCCAGTCTGCATGTGAACCATAGCTAAAGTTGTCAGGGTTATTCTCGTCCCTGCGAGGCCCTGCAACTCAATAGCACATTTCTCGAAGGGTATTTGCCTGTCAACACCGTTAGCGGCGGTCCGTAGCTCCTGGAACAGTTTGGCTGACATAATAGTTATATCAGCACTGCCGTCCAGGAGGGCTTCACGCGCGAGGACACCTTCCAGTGTGATAGGCAGGTAAGCTTTCTTAGCCACCCCCCTTTGTATAAGGTTACACAGAAACCTCACAGGTCTTGGCACATGTTTCTGTTCACGTGTACCTCTGTCTGTGTACTCATGTTCACTGTCAGTATCTTGTTGGCTGTCAGCATCATGACCTTCAGGATGTTGTAGACTATCAGCAATTTGTTTGCTGTCTTTGTCATCAACTGTGTGCTCTGACTTATTCATGTGCTCTGAGTTATCAAAGAAAAGGTCACTCATTGTACCAGTTTGGTCATTCTCTGTATCATTCAAGTTTTCATACAACCAACTTACATCCACCACCCCATCGGAGCTTGGAGGTTTGGTGCCTTTATTCTGGAACGTTTGCGACCTGTTACATGTCTCGGACTGTTTCATCCGAGGTGCAGGTCCACGTCTCAGGGGTCCCTTCCGGGCCCACCCTGGTTTTGGGCGTCCTGTAGAGCTAACACCCACCTTTAGTTGTTTTGTAATCTGAAAATCTTGTTTATTCTCACCTTTTTTAGGACTGGAATCCAGCTCCAGCGAGTGGGATTTGACCGTTTTACCTGGGGACACCTGTAAGGGTGTTTTGATTAGCATGTGAGCTTCAAAGACATTCATAGCACACTGTTTTATTTCTTCCCAGGTTTGCTTTTTTGGATTAACCATGGTGAGCAGCTGAAATCTTATCTCAAAGAAGAGATGTAAGAAGAAAAACCACTTAAAGTCTTCATCTTCTTCAATGCCATGGTGTATATTTGTCACCAAAATGAGCTTTGGGAAGCCTGTCATAAAACATCAAAGGATGTTCACCTGCTTCTTGCCAAATGTACCTGTCAACTGAGCAGTCACCACCTTGGCTCGTTCTAAGCCGTTTTGGGGCCCTGATGGAGCGGACCCTCTCACTTGTTTCACCATGTTTAACGTCCATCATTGTATTGATTTTTTGTGAAAAAAATCAAATAAGATTGTTCTCATGTTAGTGCTTGCAAATAAATATTCACTTTTAATGTAGCACTGAGTTAATTAAACTAATCAGCTGTGGTTTACGTGTTTCACTGTGTAATAGGTATTCATAAGTACCCTTTTCTGCAGGTTTTTACCCTCAATGAAATTAGTAAAACTTAAATGCACTCTACGTGTAGTGTTAACTTTAAATAGAACTTATATTCAAACAACAGTTACTAACTCAAGCCCGATTTTTGTTTGTTCACTCAAACGCTTATAAAAGAGAACTGACTTAAATGCAATGATTTCACTAAAATGTGACAGGATGCTGCTTAAGCATGCCTTAAAAAGATGTCTTGCAGTCTCAGTGAAACTGATTTTTTACTGCATTTGACAGGAGTGAAAAAGGACTTTCTGTTCGTTATTTTAAACAATTTTGTATTTAAAATAAACTGGAGTGTTTGTGTGCTCAGCATAACATTAAAGATGTTACTTTAAATAAAAATCAGTGATTTTTATCAATTTGTTGTCCTGTGACATGTTCAAATCTGTTCTGCCATCTTTGCTTTGATTTTTGTGAAAACCAAGTCAAAAGGTGCTTCTTGTTTGTTACTTTAAACTTTTTATTTAAAATAAACTGGAGTCATTAATTGTACACAGTAAAACATTAAAAATGCAATTTTTAACTAAAAGTGTACAGATGTGTACACCAATTCTGTTTAAAATGCAGAGATATGAAGAGCTTAATGTGGAAATGCATCGCTCTCCATCATTTTGTTCTTTGATTTAATGTGAAAATCAAATAGAAGATGCTTTTTGAATGTTATTTTAAATCTCTTCAGTATTTAAAATAAGCAAAAAATGTTTGTCTGCACCTCTGTTATTATAAAATCTGTTTTTAAAATAAACAGGAGTTTTTGGTTTGTGCACAGAACAATTTTAAAGGTGGTATTTCACCATAAAAATGCTGACTTTTTATGATGTTTTGAGAGAACTCATCTGTTAACGTCTTTTAACCAACAGGTGGCAGTCAAGACTTAAACTTATCACAAGGTGACCTTTTCTTTCTACTTCCGGCCGCTAGAGGCGGCGTGGTTGACTCCCGTCAGCTTAGCCATAGCTTAGCTGTTAGCTTGCGAGTAGCACCTAACAATTCGGTCAAAAATCAACCTTTTACAATTAGTTTCTAGTCTGTCCGTGATAATCGCTTGAACCACATTCTTGTCAGAGATAAATTTATGTGGTCAGACAGTTTAGATGGCATCAAATGAGTTTTTAAACTTTTAGTGAAATCTCTGTTCATCTTGTGTAGGTCACGTAGTCTGATTACAGAGCGGGGCGGGCCGACGACGCAGCGTGCGTAGCGCGTCACCAGCTTCCAGCAAGGCGTAGCTCGCTACACAAAAACGTGACGTCAACCAATCAATCACAGCGCTTGTAGTTCTTTTCCCAAGCATTAATGGTTAATGTAGTCTTATTTCCTTCGACCAATGCAATGCCGGAAATGATGACAAAAGTGGGCTGGTCGCATGGGCGTGCGTCCCTACTTTCAGCGAATTAGCGCTCGCTTTACAGATACGAGAGGGATTGACAGATCACAGCTCTTGTTTCATCCAATCACAGCTCATAAACAGACGTCTTTGACACGTCGCTGTAACATTAGCTTAGCACAGCAGAACACAATTCTATAGACTCTTACAGCTCATAAACGCTCGCTTGACAATGCAAAAATTTCTGGGATATGGCAAAAACATTTACATAGGTCTAACGGAGCCACGCTCAGTAACACAGCACTACAACTTGTTTGAAAACAACACAGACTCCCTCGGAGCCGCTTCAAGGTCGGTTCTGTCCACTGACTGGTCTGTCAGAACCACCATCCGACCATTTTTCAACAGTAATATGCGTTTTTGACCTGCTCTAAAATGTAAAAACACCACACATAGCAATCTTGCAGATGTTAATAATAGCTTCAGAAAATGACCCTGGTCATTTTGTGATGAGATCGCCTCAGCTTGTGGACACGTAATCTGGACCGGGTCTTTATCAGAACCACCAGACACTCCCCACACAGCGTGACAGATTCCTACCAAAACTACTTATAGTGTTTTAAAAGTTGATTACAG
The DNA here is from genome assembly GCA_038048925.1 of Garcialebias charrua. Taxonomy (NCBI): domain Eukaryota; kingdom Metazoa; phylum Chordata; class Actinopteri; order Cyprinodontiformes; family Rivulidae; genus Garcialebias; species Garcialebias charrua. Next base: position 19,194 of record JBBPBX010016616.1, on the reverse strand, counting down.
ATAATTCCCCAGCATCAAATGACATTAACTGCAGTCCTGCAATCGTTCTGAAAACTTTTCCAGCCAAAAGAAATAATCTGTTAGAGTCTAAAAATTGGACAATAAATGCCAACATGTTTCAAGTGCATGAGAGATCACAGATGTATTAAATTTAAATCTTTCAGAAACAAGTACGAGCCACCAGATGTAAAGGAATTTTGGAGGTCAGTATTAAACTGACACCCTTTACCTTAATTATTTACTTATTCAGATTGAATAGTAATTTACGGATTCTTTTCTTTTTCAGTTTACCCAATATTTCTGTGATCAGTTATGATGGACAAATAAACCATGAAGTGACCAATAGACGTTGATTTTAGTTGGTATGCCAGGAGACACTACCTTTTATTTAAAATAAATCAACTAAAATTAACACCATTACACTTGATTGATAGATTTTACTTTCTTGCAATTCAACACGTATCAGCACACTTAAATGTAACACAACAGACTTCAGTAATGAGTTGACATATATTACTTTTTTATCTGTGGCTCTTAGCTTAAAATGTAGTTACCAACTTAAATTGAGAGGGAAGGAAATAGGAGGAATAAAAGAGGTTGGAGGGGTTGTAAAGAGGGAAATTTGTCTTGCATTTATAAAACCAGATGACGCTCTTCCATACGCGTCCAGCTAAGATATCATCACACCTCCAGTAAGCAAAAAGCTGCTCCTTTACATTAAGACGTCCGCCTCAGTTCTGGTAAAGAGCTTGGACTGACGAGTCGTAGGTCCCGCAAGTCCAAGCTGGACTCCAAACGTGTTTACCTTGTCAGTGTCGGTGATACTTGCTTTAGTCGGCAGAAGTTGTGGCAGTCATGGTTTTTTGGCTCAAGATAACTTATTCCAGAAAGGAATTTAATTCAAAGTTCTGAGCTTACTCTCGGTTCGAAGTGGACTGATAACAAGCATGTTATTAGCCCTTACTGAAGAACGAAGGTCTTTGGCACTTGACCAAACATCCGACAGCTTAAAGAGAAAATTCACATCTCCTCTTCCTTACAGGAACTAAAGGTTCCAGGAAAACTTGAACCCTTAGTAGAGGATCTGAGATCAGTGACTTGTCCCTCTCCGATTGGTCCAAAAGAACCAGACGAGGAGTTCACTTGCTGTGATCAAGGTTCAAGGTTACAGCCAGAAGCAGAGAGAAATGTTTAGGAAAAAGATAGACGCATAGTCTCCAGTAGGTAAAATACTTTGATTAGCGTCTTAACACTTCTAAAACAAATCTGAAAAGCACAATTTGACATAAAATTCAACTCTGACACCATTATATGGTCAAGTCACACAGTAATGCTCCACATCTAAAGAACAACATAGCATATAACATATGTGATCATAAGACATATTGTAAATTACAACACTGCTCATGAATAAACACAGGTGATGCTCTGATTATATTTGTATTAGAACAAAATCAAAGATAGAAATAGTCTCTTTTTGAGTGAATCTGTCCTTTGATTCAAACTAATAAAATAAATTGTGTTAAATGTCTGGTTACTGAAAGGGCCAGTGAAAAGCATCACTGAAGAGTTCAAAACACTTCAGTTTGACCCTGGGTAGGTCCATTACAACAAAAATGTGGATTCAGTGTGTGCTGTTAAAATATCTGTTTGTTGAAAACAAGCTGGAACTCTCCAGTGCTGAAAGTGCTGAAAATGAGGAAGATAGTTTCCCTCATGTGAAAATGGAGGGGAAGCTCCTTAACTCTCACTATCTAGCACACTTAGATGTGTTGTTTACTCATCTTGATGATAAAAAAAGAAGACTTGAAACAGTTAATCGCCTCGAATAACTGTTTGTTTTCAGATACACCCTCTAAACACAAGTAATACAACACAACATCGACGTGGGTGAAGTCCAGCCAATAAAACAGCACCCTTATAGAATAAATCCTAATAGACGACAACAATTAAGAGAACAATTTCAGTACATGCTGGATAATGGATTGGTAGTACCTAGCCATAGTGCCTGGAGCTCACCATGTCTGTTAGTCATTAAACAGGGTAGAAGTGACAGATTTTGTACTGATTTCAGAAAGGTCAACGAACTAACAAAACCATACTGTTACTCATTGCCCAGGATGGAAGACTATGTAGACCATGTTGGAGCTGCACAGTTTGTGACTACACTTGACCTATTAAAAGGATATTGGCAAGTGCCTCTAACTGAACGTGGTCAGGAGATCTCTGCCTTTGTCACCCCGGATGCATTTTTACAGTATACTGTAATGGCATTTGATATGCGCAACGCTCCTGCCACTTTTCAGAGGCTCATGAATGTCGTATTATCTGAACTTGATTTTTGTGAAGCCTACTTGGATGACGTAGTGGTCTTTTCTAATACTTGGGAGGATCACCTGAAACACTTAAAGATTATGTTTGCTCGTCTAAGAGAAGCAAATCTAACTATCAATCTGTCCAAGTGTCAATTTGGTTATGCCACCATAACTTATTTAGGAGAAAAGGTTAGAGGAGGTCATGTACATTCAGTAGAGGCGAAGGTAGAATCCATTCTATCCGTTCCTATTCCCTCTACTCTAACAGAACTGAGACGATATTTGGCTATGATTGGATACTACAGAGGGTTTTGTAAAAACATTTCCTCTGTAGCAGCTCCTCTGATGGACCTTCTTAGTCCTAAAGTGAGTTTTAAATGGAATGATCAGTGTCAAACAGCGTTTGAACAAACAAAGATGCTGTTAACAACCGCTCCAGTGTTATCTGCGCCTCGCTTTGATGTTCCATTCAAAGTAGCTGTGAATGCATGTGAGACTGGTGTAGGAGCTGTCCTTCTTCAGGAGGATACTGATGAGGTAGATCACCCAGTCTCATACTTTTCAAAGAAATTGAATAGTTACCAAAAACATTATTCAACTATTGAAAAGGAGGCCTTGGCCCTGATTTTAGCCATGGAACACTTTGACGTATATGTTGGAGGTTCCTGTGACCCAGTTGTCATTTTTACTGATCACAACCCTCTAATATTTTTAAACAGGATGCACAATAAGAACAGAATACTAATGAGTTGGTCCTTAAGACTACAACCATTCAACATCTCTATCCAACACATAAAGGGTAAAGATAATGTTGTAGCCAATGCGCTCTCTCGCCTCTGAGTTCCTGAGGTTTTTTTTTTGTATGGGAGATGTGTTGTGTCCTTATACGACACTTGCACATTTCTCCCATTAAAAAAATCTGGCCATGGGTGTGTTATGTACCCCAAGGTTTTTAAATGTGTTTAAAAACAACAGTCTAAGCTGACTGCACCCTCCTGTTTTTTTAGTCATCTAATCAACCTTAATTAGGCAGCACAGGTATTCACCTGCAGGTCCTGCCTTTATATTTCCCAGGCAGTGCTTTGAGTAGTGTGGAGACTTGCTGGGAGCAAGTGTGAAAGCTGGACACAAGACTTGTCTTGTGGACCAAGTAAAAACTGGTGTAGGAAAGAACACCAGAAGTTAGCTGAGGTTCGTATGAACATGCTGAAGATACTCTTAAGGTAACAAACCGAGTGTTGATTGACAGCTATAAAGCTGTGTGTTGTACTGACACAGGGAGATCTCCACCCTCTCTGCTTGTTGGTGAGTTTGTTCCAGGGGAAGTAGTAGCTGAGTTGTTTGAACTCTTGAAGTGACTCTGTCTGCTTTAAAGTAGAGTTCTCTGTAGGTTAAGACACCTTAAGTGCTGACTGAAACGTAAGCTTTGACTTAGGAGGTGTGTACCTGTGTTTATGCCTATGGGGGGCTTAATTTAGTTTATTATAGGAGACACTGAGGGCAGTGTTGGTACAGTTGTCTAGGAAGAGGACAGCTGGGGACAACAGTGAGAGAACTGTTGCTTTTTCTCTTTCTTATTTTTGTTGTACTTTTGACTGTGTGAGTGTTGGTAGTCCAGTTTTTGTATTTTGTTTGTTTAGGGACTTTTAGTAAGATAGATCGTTGCTTGGGGAGACACGACAGCCCTGTACAGGGTTGGGTCTGCCTGGGTGGCGTTTTGTTCTTTTTGGCCAAACTCACCAGTCCTCCATTTGTTTGAACTTTTCTTATTTAATTTTTATTTCTTTTGGATACTGAAACAGGAGAAGACGTTCCAGGCCAGGTGGGAGAAGCCAGAGAGGACTTTGCTGGCTTGGACGCTTTTAGTTTTAGTTAAATAACATTTTTGTTAAACTTATTCTGTGTCCAGTGTCCATTGAATACGTTTTAGCTGTTTCCAGTCGTAACACCCGGAAGTGTCGTTTTTTTTGTTTTTTTCAGTTTATGTAACAGTTTTCCTAAACCTAACCTTACACCTGACCCAGAGGACCAACCCTAAACCTAACCCCCTTACCCTTGTGCCTAAACCTAACCAAGACCCTAAACCTAACCCCATACCCTTTACTTTAAACTTTAACACGTAGCTAAAGACAGAGCCTGCTTTCATCGCTACTAACGATGACAACACACCTTTAAACCTACTAGGAGGTACAGGAGGGGCAATCTGACTGCTACGTATGGGGATGATATTAACTGATAATGGCCATTTAATGATTGATAACGTTCGAAGCGGGTGCCTTTGAAGAGGCTCATTAAGTGGTCTGATTTGCCACAAGGGATGAAATTCCGTTAATGGTTAAATTTTTAAAGGGAAAAGATCTAAGAACTTGTTTCACATTTAGCTTTATGCTTTCAAAACTTAGATTGTTTNACGGTTCAATGCACCCATGCGTACTGTTATACCACTACTGTTTACACATTTTATCTAAAATTTCCACCGTAAATTGTGTCTATGAAAACCTCATTTTCTGTTGAATTTAAAAAAGTAATACAATTAAACAATCTTGCAGCAAAGTTGACAGGCAGTAACTTAAACCAAAGACTAATTGATCAATAAGATAAGATAGAACTTTATTGATCCCACAGGAAATAGTTGTGCTAGGGTTTCAATACAAAGGAACATGCACAAGGAATCACAAAAGATAGAAAAATAACGGAGAGGCATAAAAATACCAACAATTCAGGTCTAAAACAGGTCAGGTTCAAACAGAAACACTTAAGTGTTTATTGTGGTGCAGGATTAATTTTATTGTCCTATGTAGAGAAAGGGGGAGGAGTTGAAAAGTTTGATAGCCACAGGGAGGAAGAACGTCCTGTCGTTCTGTGAAGCACCTCAGTGGTCTCAGTTTACAACTGAAGGTGCTGCAGTGAGTCCAGTGTGTCATGCAGGGGGTGTGACGTGTTGTGTATATATACACAAAGTGTATATATATATACAAAGTACTGTATATGTGTGTATTGCCTTTGACTAAAAGGTAATTCATTTATAGCATCTATAGTTCAACAAAGTTCAGAAAGAAAAGAGTAAATTATGTTCCAAGTGCACTTTGTCTGAACTTTTAAAATCCCTTTACAGGTAGTCCCCGAATTACGAGCGCTCTGATCTACGAGGTTCCAGACTTACGAGCTGGCGAATTTTTGGAAAAAACGCAAAAAATACTGAGTTTTCATGTGTTTTTTCACCACAGTTAGTTAGCTAAACATATGGACACACGTTTCCGATCATTTTTATGCACTCATAAGCAGTTTTTTGATGAAAAACGAGTGTTTGTAGTCGCGCTAGCGAAACCGTTCCAATTTACGAGCGAAATTCCGGACTTACGAGAGACATGGCAACCGTTCCAAATTACGAGATTTCCGGTTTACGAGCGCCTCGTTGTAACGGATCTCGCTCGTAAATCGGGGAATACCTGTACTTTAAATGGCTCAGAGTGCTGAAAAACACTATACACACTGTAAAACTATGACCAAACTTTATATATATATATTAGGGATGTCCGATAATATCGGCCTACCGATATTATCGGACCGATATTGGCATAAAAATGTAAAATCTCTACATATCGGTATCGGTTTCTCTTCCGATAACAAAAGCCCGATAAAATAACACCTGGGTTTGGCAACAACGCTTGGGGTCCAGAGACGTTTACCGGCGCTCGATTGATGACATCATCAAACTGCACTGTGAGGCATAACAACAGTGGCTAGCCCACTCTTGCTAACGGGTTTACACTCTTCGTTCTAGATTATGTCCGTGGTTTGGAATTATTTCAAAGTGTCGCCTTTGGATGCTAAATTTGCTATTTGCAATGACTGCAACGCGTTGGTTATGCGCGGAGGAACCAAGACGTCTTCTTTTAATACCTCCAATTTAATCTCGCATCTTAAGAAGAATCACTCCGAGGTACATGCAGCATTTCTAAAGCAAAACGAGGAAAAGAAGCAATGCGGACAGGCTGCATCGAAAAAAACTGTCCAGCTATCGCTTAATGAGTCCACTTGGAACAAACAAAAATACAATATGGAGCAGGGCTGATTGAGCTGAGTTTATAATTTCAATGACTGTATGGCCAAGTGATGGGCAGCCAAGGCTGTCCATATTTGTGCACTTTTGTTTCTTTTCTTTGCAGTTTACCTCATTTCTCAAGTGTTGTTTGTACCTCATAGAAATGTGCAGTTTTCAAAATGTTATTGTTGCCAGCCACATTTTATTTAACAATGAAAAATTAGTAGGCTGTACATTTTACTTGTTATTTTAGTTGACATTACATGTTCCAAGCACTTTTACAGCTACAATGTTTAATTTTATTTGTTAAGTCAAATTTGTCCTAGCTATAGTGGGTATTGTCAGGATTATCCCAGGGAGAGCATGATCCAACCTATTGTTTAAGAAAAAAAAATATGGCAGTTTTTACAGACTGTTTGCCTATGGAATGTATCCAGTGGGGCAACACAATAAAGCAGACAAAATGTCCCTGACAGGAGATATATAATTTCACCTTAATATCGGTTTGTAATATCGGTTAATATCGTAATCGGAAATTAAGTGTTAAACAATATCGGCATATCGAATATCGGCAAAAAAGTCAATATCGAGCATCTCTAATATATATATATATATATATATATATATATATATATATATATATGTATATATATATATATATATATATATATTTATATATAATTGTTTACAAAGGGATATGAAATGAAGATATGGATTCTCCATGTTTAGTCTAAATACTGTGATTTTTTTTTCTCCTTTTAATGCCCAGACATTTACTGTTGGAAAAAAAAATACCTTTTGTTTATTATTTTACAACTTTTGTTTAATTGTTTCCTTCACTGAAATGATTCCATAATTACACTCCTCTCACAGAAACCCATTGTTTTTTTTAACATTAGTCTTCACGGAAGGCTTTCTGAACATACATTGTTCTCTAAACTCATAAAATATGTCTCTTTTGTCAAATAGTTATTGAGATTTACATGCAATGTTTGTTGTCTATTTAATTTAGGATGCTTGGAAATCTCCCACGTCCTGAAACTTTAATGTATTTGAGTTAATAAAAATGTCACTTGTTGGTTTTATAGAGTGGCTTTAATCACAATTCTTAAAAACAATAGCAGTACTGTATTTGTGTGTTTTTCCCAAATATCAGGTTGTGTATGGAAGTGTAATAAAGGAAATATAGTGATACAATGGATCCTGAGTTAATACAGCTTTCACTTTGCCCTTTATTTCCTGTGTTGTTTACATCAGATATTCAAGCTAAGTGGCATCCCAACAAAAAATAAATTAAAATGAAATACGTGATGTTTTTAATTATTATTATTTTTTAAGTCAGCCTTAAGTTATCTGTACATTTCTATACTTATTTCCATCTGGCCATCATTACAGGAGCATGCTGTTTCAGAATGAGTTTGGAGACCGCAACACGTCCTAATTGATATGACCTTTAATTGCTCATCCAGTTCAGAGGAGGGAAGAGGAAGACATCAAGCTGGTCCACTGTGGCTCGGGCTAAAGAGGCGCTCTGTAGATGGGCCTACACTCCCAGGCCCCGTGGACATAATTAAACCTGAATAACAAAACACTTAGACAAGTGCTCCACTCTTCTGAACAAGCCTCTGAAAACATCCAGCAGCTCCGACAGGTTGCACATGGTCCCACCATCACAGTGGGTTTGTTGATTGAGTAGAATTTGATTTTAGGAAGTTCTGAACAACATGGATGTGGTCCCGTCACCCTATACCTCATTTGTTGTGACAAAAATCATGTTGGGATGCAACGGCTGTTTAATTCCAACCAAATGTGCTAGAAAAAACTGATTAATGCTACTCATTGCAATTTGCTTAAGAGAGGTGAAAATACAAATAGAAATCTGCACAAAATGTTTTTTTTTTCATATTAATGAAAAATATTTCAAATTAAATATTTGAAGGCAAATGTTGTATAAAGCTTCCAACTCCCATATTTGTTTGTTTGTTTACCTCCAGGAACAGCCAAAGTGACTGAAGATATGTCAACAACGGTGAGGTCTATGAAAGAGATTTTAGTTTAGGATCGTGCAATCTGGCAATTTGGATGTATTGTGTCTCTTTTGTTTGTTGCTCAGATTTGTTGAGTGATGTATGCAAACAAAAGTTCTTAGTTTACACCGAGTGCATACCTGCATTTTAGATTTGCAAGTCAATATATTTGGAAAACTACTGTGAACTATTTTAGACTGCACAATTGGATATAGTTCAAGGTAATATACTGTATATATATTATGTTTGATTTCATAGTTTGTAATGTTTACCTTTAAATAAAGTCACTCAATGCAGGCCCATCGCATTTCTAAAAAGAACATTTGCACTGGTTGCTTTATTATTTCTGAAAAGCTTATTTGCACTTTGTGAAACCGTTTCTAGCGACAGCAACTGGACTTTTCCATGGAATAAGACATCACTAATTTATACTGAAGAACAGAAGCATCTCCTTTTGAGTGAGTGCTCAGCTTGAAGTAAGCCAAAGGTTCAAGCTGTCCTCTGAGGTTATGGCAATATGTCTGACTACTATGTATTCAGACCAGGAAACTGCTGGTGACCACATGAGGTCTGCTGGCCTTTTGCAGACCTCCATCATATCCACCTGCAGTCTGCCTGCACCCCAGAGAGCTCCCCATACAACTGCTATAAGGAGGCAGGTGCTGGCCGTCCAGACGAGGGGCTCATTAGTTTTCCTGTGGCTCACCAACTACTGATTGCTGTGGCCTAAGCTTCCTTGCCTGGAGGGCGGGGACGGGTCCTGATTGAGAGCGTGCTTTATTACAGGGGCTTAGATGGGGGCTTCAGGATTAACACATAAGTCTTCCACCTTCATGGGTGCGAAGAGCACTTGTAGTGCTCCATGCAGCTGGAGGCAGAGAGCAGCCCAGGGAGAGAAACAGCTTTTCTCACTTTGCACTGATAGACTGACCGGGGGCTTAACTTGCACATTCTGGAGGTCCGGATGGATTTGTGTTACTTACAGCAGTCAACTTAAATCTCCAAAGGGCACGCAGAAGTTTTTGAGATGTTAATTCAAGTTAATTAGTTATAATAACTTTGGGTTCAGTGAATAAGCCGGGGTGTTTAGGTGGGTCTAACATTTACAGACATCACCATGTGAAAGACCCTGCTGTGGGCTGTGATTTGAGCATGCATATATATATATATATATA
>JBBPBX010016615.1:0-47916 GCA_038048925.1 Garcialebias charrua | reverse complement strand
TGAGCTGCCCCTACGAATGCTGTGTGATCGAGTCTGCACGCCCATCAACGATTGGGAAGAATACCCAGTACGGATGGCTTACAGGACGACTGTATCGTACAGAGGACACCCTCTTGTCAGTACGGTAACAGCGTTGGAAGAATGGGGTGAACACTATGTGCAATATGGAAGAAAATCCAGGGAAATGTTCAGACAGAGACTGTGGGAGGCGGAGGAACAGCGTCGAAGAGGTGAGGACCCATCTGACGAACCTTTTTGTGGGCTGCAAGGCCCCCAGCTTGAACCTACATGTTGGGGGGTCTACCAATGGAAGTGGGTGTGGAGAGGGTTGAGACCAGAATTGCCACACCCATCGCCTCTCTGTGTGGAACTGTACAAAGGACGTGTGAAGGGAAAGGAGGGCCAAGTCCCAGTGTGAGTCAAATGCGACCACATTGGGCCCGAAAATACTAGCCCTAAAGATAGCAAAAGGCATTGTATGGTTCGACAAACCCAAAATTGACATCTCTATATGGGAAAACTACACCAAGAACTATTTCTACACAAACACTAATAATACCAGAAAGTCTCATTTGGATGAACCTCGAGAAGAATATCACCCTAAGCTTTGTCCTCCAACCTCACCATGGATATTTAATGTAGTCTACCTGCCGATAAAAGGAATAAGTATCAAATTGAGAAGGGGACCAAAACCCCAACAGAAATGGCACCTGGAAGGACCCCAGCCTGAACCTACCGAATGGCTGGTGATTCGGTGGAAGTGGGTGTGGTAAAGGTTGCAACCTGGATGGCCACACCCCTCTCCACTATATCTGGAGCTCCTCAAAGATCAAGTGACCACAACTCACAGGTGCTCGAGGAGGAAGCCCAGAGCTAAAAGAAGCAAAGTCTTTGAAAAGAAACTCTCTCAACATGACAAGTCTGGAAAGTAGACTAAGTCGAGATGATTCAAACAGCGATGCAGATCCACACATCAATAAAGAAGATCCACACATCTATGAAGATGTACCACAAATCTATGAAGATATGGCGACCCCTGACCGACCTAAGGACTGTTTAAGGATTATGAGAATGGATAAAGCAACTTGTCTACGAACCCTGCTGCGGGGATTCGTAGTGTTAATAGGCTTAGTTATGTTGTTGGTTATTTTGTATCAAGCCGGAATCAGACCATGGAGCCTAACGCATGTAAAAGTCTCCCATGGGAGATCCAAATATGCAAACATGACCTGCTGGGAAACCACGCAAAGAGACATCTTCGTACCATGGGACAGAAATGAGACTGTTGAAAATCTTACCAAGACCTGGGAAAGAGTAAGACTAGCAGGCTATCCAGCTTGGATGTACCAGCTGAGAAACACCCCTGAATGGGTGTCTGCAGTAGAGGCTGAGAACCTAACGGGGCCTGACAAACCCCACTTCAAGGTAATCAATCTACTGATTTTGCCTGAAGGAATTGTGACCTGGATAATGCTCCTACATCACAACATAAAAAGGACAACGAGATGTAACTGGATTCATCTGGACAAAGAAACCCCTGAATGGCACTGTGATTGGGGCTGTAGACCACTAATGGGATTATGCCACCAAGGATATTGGAAGGCTGAAGTGATTTATCCTGCCCCACCGAAGGATGACAGCTGCCAAGCCATACTTCCTCGTTGGGAATTTTGGGGCAATATTCATCTGGACTGTGACAAAGTCCCTCCTTTCATCAGAAGAAACCGAACTGGAGAACATCAAAACCTAACCAAAAGTCAGGACTGTCCACACCGTAAAACACAAGACGGTGCCAGAATCAACGCTACTGAGCAAAGTCCCAAAGTACGACCCAGGAGGTTTGATTCCGAAAGCAGAAAGAAATTGATAATTTTAGCCAACACCGCTTAAAAACCCTCCCCGGCTCTTGCTAGTAGTTTACTTATTTACTTCTTTACTTATTTCACTTATTTACTTATTTACAATGTTCTGATACAACCGGCCCAGCTAAGCCGGAAGAACCTGACGACGCTATCCCAGTCAGACCAGCAGTAGCTGATCCCATTGACTCAGAGTCTGACCTGATTCTTGAAGACCTACTGTAACACCACCGCTTCAGTAGGTGTGGATGGCAAGGCTGCCTACTCGCCTGAAGGATATCTGAAGCCAGGGAGAATGCTGAAACAACTGATGCCTCATGCCAGTGAGAATGCTGATCCTGATGCTCGATCAACAAGGGAGAACGAAGAATCATTGACCACTACAGGATCTCCGGAGATGACCTGAGGAGATGACCTGAGGAGGACGACCTCACCTCAGCCGGGCGGCACACGTGGAACCGACCAGGATGACTACACCATGATGGATGTTGCGAAGAAGCGAACAGCAATCCAGGGTCCAGAGGCACCAAGGATCCTACGCGACAAGTCGACGACATCTCGGGGTCCCAGGCGGGGACACAGATGACGATGAGTATTACCATGGGACTTGTTCGAGAAGTACAGCCTGTTTTCAAGGAGTGGGTGTCAAAATATGTAGGACTTTTAGGTTGAAAACAGACTTATACTGCTACAAAAATCTTTACAACACATATACACACACATGGTAAGTTGCCTTTGGCACAGGGCTCAGAGCAGGGTGTAATAACACACCGTCAGTAACCCTAGATTAGTTTAATTTATATGGCATTTTAAACTCATAAGCAGAAAAACATGATGTATGTTTTTTACTTTTTATATGCTTTGTCTGTATTTTGGTAAACCATCTTTGTGGTATTGCATGGCATTTTGGTTAACCCTATGCGATAAGGAATGGGATTGAGTTAGGCCTTACCTGCACACAGCAAAGGTCATATATGCATGCTCACTCAGGCCCAGGAGGCCTGAACAGAATTAGGTCCAGTAGATAAGGCAAACCTTTCTGCTGTTAGTTTTGCTGTGTTTTGCTGTGTTGTCAAATAGAACTCCCCAAAATAAATAGAAAGAACACTTTGTTAAGATGAGCTGAAGGCCTCTTAAAACAGAGCTCTGTGGATCAAGGCCTGTTAAAAATGAAGAGAGTTTTTAAAGCAAAGATAATTAAAATAAAATGTAATCTTTGAATGAGCACTTTTCATGCTACAGCAGCCAGACACAGAGGCTCTAACGCACACACACACACCCACGCGTACACGAGCACACGCACCCACTCCCACACACATACATTTTAGTGTGAGGAGCACGGTCTCTTATCTTAAACACAGCTGAGACACAGGAGAAAGTCAGGCCTTGGTTCAAAAGAAAAGTGAAAAGCTTCAGATGGGAATGTGAACTTTTGTGAAACAGAATTCTATTGAAGCAAAATGTTTTCTGGATGTTAAGTGATTGACTGAATATGCAGAATTATGTATTGAGAAGTAAAATGTATGTTATTTTATGTTTTCTTTTAAGATTCGCAGTAAACCAAAGAGGTTCTCCACTGCTGATGGTTGAAAAATAGTTTTAAATATTACATAGCACGTTGAAAGAGTGTTTTTTCCACAGTTTGAGTAAATTTAGGTAAAAGTTGAGGATCTGGGTGAAAGTTGAAAACTTGTTCTGACTGAAAAAATTGGAACTTTGCCAGATTACAGATGGCATTAGGTCATTCTCTGCTGAGGGAGGGTGACAGCTGAAGGAGACATTATGTCACCAGTCCGGTGAAGGCTGAGAAAGTTACCTCATTACTGACCAATGAAAAAACAGGAAAATGACATGGTTGTCTAGAATAGTGGGGGTCAAACCCTTTTCTTGACTATAAATAAGGCTGTCTGAGAGAAGAAAATTTGCTGAGCTGCTGAGTTTCTGAAAGGTTTTGAAGACCTTTGGATTTACTGGACAAGAATTGGACCTTTGGAAGCTTTTCTGAAAACTTGGAATATCTGAAGAGGATTGCCTTTTTTGAAGAACAAGAGGAATCTCTTTTGCTCAGCCCAGATTTATTTCCATTTTTTCAAATTTGGACATTAGCTTCCAGAGTGGAGTAACAAATCTTCAACTCAGTCGAGTTGAGGTATTTTATTTTTTCCTTACTTCTGGAATAATCCCTTGAAGGACTATCCTGTGAAGAAGGTAAGGGGAGCTCCCATTTCTTGTTCATCTAAATTTATATTAAGAGTAAATTATTAATAACAGTAAAAAAGCCTCCTTTTATACAAGAAGATTAAATAATCGGTTGAAACCAACAAAGCGGAGATCTTCTCGCTGAAAGCGGACGGGTTTATCAGCTTGTTTGAGCTAAAAAGAACACGGAGTTCTTTTTTGTCCTCCCTGCTGCTGCAAAATGGGCCTTTGAAAGCTCAACGGAGCTGTGAATGGATGTTTTTACATTTTTATCGGAGTAACTGATTTTTCCTGGATATAATTATTTTTGTTTCTACAAGATTTTTTTGTTTTATAACAATTCTGTGGAATAAACCTCAATTAATGGATTAAACCAATTTTTTTTCCCTTCTGAATGAATTAGGGATATTTTCCTTTCTGTTCATAACAGATTAAAAGGAGTTTAAAGAGAAGTTTTGTGCGTCGAGAGATCAGACTGCAGCAAGCTGAATGTTTGGGAAAATTGGGAAGATAAGAAGAACACAGTGTCCCTGTTCGTCTTCTAACTGCGGCTGAAGGCCTCTCGTCAGCTTGACAGAGCAATGAAGGATTAAAACATCATTTAAAGGAATATACTATTTTTCTGAACCCTTGATGTGAAGAGGGACATCAGCCTGGAGACCTGGCCACGGAGTACTGATTGTTTAAAGTCTGAGAGAACAGGATGTTCTTTCTTGTCACAGCCTGCTTTGAAAAGCCTTGTTCATCAGTGCTGCACAACAAAAATTGATGGAATAAAAGCTGCCTTTTTGTGGAAGACTATTTTTCCTGATCTAAAAATATTTTTGTGGAACAAAACAACATCTTTTGAAGTTGCTTGAGTCATGAAGGATTCTTTGAATTTGATGGATACTTTGGGAAAATTGGATTAATTCAAAAAGAGTTTTTCTCCTGGACAAAAGGAGTGCTCGTTGCGGCTGCAGCGAGCTGAATGTTTCGAAAACAATCTTTGATGGATTAAAGCTGATTTTGCCGAATGGATCCTGGAGATTGGAAAATCAGTTATTGTTTTGGGTCACTCGGTCTGACCACGGAGTGAGACCTGCCAGCTAGAAGCTGACTGACCTTGGATGAAAAGCCAGGAGAACACGATGTTCTAATTTTAACCTCAGGCCTGCTCTGAAGGCCTTGTTCATCAGCATCGCAGAACAACTGAATGGATTACAATATCTTTGAATGGATAACACTTTTGAGGAATAATTGATTTGCCTAGGAGGATTACCAGATTTTTAACCCTGAACAGTTTTGATGGATTACAACTGGGATTTTTAACACGACAGAATTACCTGGAGTTTTTCTGTGGAATTACAACGAAGACTTATTCAGTCTGTTGGAAGTGCGGGCTTTCCTGACTGGATAATAACAGGATTAAATGAAGATTTCTAGAGTGGATGATTACAAAACAAGTTTTTCCTGAAGGATTAAAAACACAAGCTTTTCCTATGTGGGATTAAACAAAGATTTGTTCAGTCTGCTGGAGTGCAGACTTCTGACTGGAGTGCAACAGCATCACCTGGAGGTGACAAGATTTCCTGATAGGATTAAAATAAGTTTTCCTGGTGGAGATAAAAACACAAGTTGGAACACACCAAGATTACCTGGGTGGATTAAACATATTTGATCGGAATCAGATTATTATAGAATAAACCAACATTTTAGAAGATTATACAAATTATACATTGGAGTAGAACTCAATTCAATTAAAGCTAAAAACACATTAAAGCCCAGCGTGTGGAGGACATCTTTGGTGAGCTGTGAATCACTTAACTCTCTTAAATGCAAATCATGTAACCTGATTAAATCTTTTTCTGTAGTAAGTAGTGCTTATGCTGTTTCCCCTGCAATTAAATAATAAAGAAACATAAAAACGTACAAATTTGGATTTTTCCTTTGACTCACCTTGATATTAAATGATGGGAAACTTGGTTCAAAGATAACAACAAGATTATTGGAGGTTTTAAATGGTTGTGTTAGCCAAAAAGATATAAACAATATCCTGGAACCTTATTTTCCTAGGTTCTAAAACTAACCAGACGGATAACAATAACAATCTACTAGAGGTAATCTGTCGTTAATGTGTGTTTCTCCGTGGGATACGATCTGACTCCATTCTGCTAAGTCGGACTATCGGCGGAGTGAAACAGGGTGTGACATGCAGATTTGAAGACAGTAACAGTCTGGTTGAATTACCTCGTCTCAGCCTTAATCCTAACTGATCTGGAGACATATCGGGTAATACTCGTGTGCAAGGATAAAAGTTAAAAAAAAACCGTTACTGGAGAGGCTGGAGTGAGGACTTGTCGCAAGATCCTGCGGCTAACCTCACTCACGTAGAATTAACATGGCGCCCAACGTGCTTAAAGCATAAAGAACTCAAGATAACAAGGCGTGCATCAGTGGACTGACCGAGCGAACTCAAGATAACGAGGCGTGCATCAGTGGACTGACCGAGCGCCAAACCACAACTCTCCTAGGGTGGAGGAGTTGTAGCGCGGCAGGACTAGCTACCAGCTGAGTACCCTATACTACTAGGCAGTGGTGGGGTAAGTGGAGCTTACTAAGGACTACTGACCATGGTTCAAAGGGTAAGTTAAGCAGAAGGTCTGTTTTCATCCCAAGGTACCGGGACATAAAGTCTGGAGGCTTTGAAAACAGACAACTCGAGACGGCAAAAACGAAATTGGTGCCACGGGTGTGGCACCAATAGGACTGGTGGACCAGTCCAAAATGAACGATCCAACTGAAACAAAACCTGAGCTGTTATCTACTACCACGACGGAGGATTCTCAAATCCAACAGGCAAAAGAAGGCATGGATCAAGGACAACACCCCACATCAGTCTGGAATCGACTCGGACGAACAATTCCTCGAGAAAACGATGTTGGGGCTCTGAGAGTGGTAGTAAAGGGAAGTAAGAGAGAAGTGACCTTCATTGGGATGCCTGGTGAGACCTTGGTCCTCAAGATCGATCAAGCAGTAAAGTCTTGTGACCTAGACAAACAATGTTGGGATGAAAAGAGAAAAAACGGGATGAAACAAAATCCAACACGGCCAAAAGCAGCCCCTAGGGCTCAACAACAAAACCAACAACAAAGGGGATTTCAAGCCGAAGCAGCTAACACAACACCTCGAAGATGGGGCGACTATGTGCCCTCGAAAGAATATGTTAAAATGACCCCAGATGAAAGAAAGGCCCTTCATGAATTCAGACTGAGAAGGGATGGGGGACCAGCTAAATAATGGCCGAAAGGTTGCGGGTCACCCTAGATAACGCTTATTAGGACGGGGTTGAAATCTATGCCAAAGTGGATGGAAAACCTTACCTAATAGTCTTTGGGGCAGAGGTGTCTATGACCCGCAGAAACCTAATAACAATATAACACCTTACAGTTCAATTGGCTAACAGGACTGTACAAATACCTGTGAAAATATCCCCGAAGTAACAGAACAACGAGTGAATGAAAGCGACTTCTCCCCGGCTGGGAAAGAGAAGTTGAAGCAAATCATTAAGTCAGCCTCTGTGGCTAGATTCAAAAAATGTGCAACAGAGAAAGATCGTTTTTGTCGGGATCGAGAGTGGGAACAAACCCCGGCGGGCCGAGGGTCCCACAGGAGTACGTGTTAGAGGTTGTGCGTGGCGTGCATGAAGGGCTAGGTCATACGGGCGTACAACCTACACGTAAGGAGTTGGAGAGTCAGGAGCTCTGGATTCCCATGAAGCAAATTCGCAAGGTACTGCAGGTCTGTGTGGTATGTGGTCAATATGACGCAGGACGTTGCGGGCACCGAGTGGATGGACAAACTATCAAGAGTATCATACCTTGGGGCTCAGTGTGCATGGATGTTGCTGGACCCATGGGAGTCACTAGCAAGAAGGGAGAGAAATATCTTCTAGTGCTAGTGGACTCCAGGTCAGGGTATGTGGTAGTTAAACCGGCAAGAAAAGCTAATGACAACAGTGTCGTCAGCATGCTGGAACAAGTCTGTGGGTCCAAAATACAACGCCACAGACAAAGTGAAGAGAATATTAGACAATAACACGGTTGTGTTAACAAAAACAGGGAATCCGAGAAATAGAGCAACTGAAGCCAATTCCTAGCTAATTCAAAACCAGAAACCGGATTATGGCCAATGAACCAAGTACCATGCTCCCCTATCGTAGAATGGCCACTATATGCGGGGGAGTTATCTTAAGACAACAACCTCAGAGCTTTGGGCAGGTAGGGCTCTGAAGACCTTGGAGTACGCCAAGAGAAGATACCTGTCAGCAGAATGCGAAATGATCAAGTTGATTAAAGCTGCAAAACAACTGTGAAGTCAACATGGAACCTACTGGCCTTCCCATTTGGTGGGAGGGACCAGGAAAAGATAAGCCCCTCAAACCTGAGGCGAAGAGAAAATAATGAAACTGTGAGCCCCTTAAACCTGAGGCGAAGAAACAAAAAGAGATGAAAAAATAAGCCCCTCAGAGCTGAGGTGAAAAGAAAGAAGATGTACGGGAGTTGCAACTAAAACCCGTAAAAGTAATGGATGCTTTTATTTGTGGGAAATGTAGGACCACAGTTTTACCTAGAGTAATGATCTTCACACAATGGGATTTGAGTGAAAGAGGCCCAGAAGATTGTACCTGTAAGTGGGAGGGGACTATGGTAAAGTACTGTGTAAATTGTCAAACGAGGCACAAAGGGTAGACACGCCCATAAGACCTGACTCCACCCAGTGGATTAAAGTCTCAGTACAGATGGTCGTGGCTCCACACAAGGGAGTGTACTTGGTGGGAGCTACGATACAGCTGATCAAAGACAATAAAGAAGACAGAAAAGTCCCAACCCAAGTAAAACAGAGAAAAAGCAAAGTGTGCTGAACGCTTGGGCCAGCAAGACATTTCTGAGGGAATGGAAGCACATGAACAAGGAAATGGACAACTAAAAACTGAACGACGGGGCGCTAGAATCATCAAAGGATCTCATCATCGCAGAAAGAAAGGTAGAGAATTATTAAATCAAATCGTGAGGTGTCCAAATTATATCTGGAAAGGGAGAGATAATATAAAATCTGCAAAAATCATTGAAACATGCTGGTCCTGGGACAGAGACCCGCTTTACAATGACTCAGACTCAGAGGACGAGGCACCCACTTATGTGTGGAATTTGCTGATTCAACGATCCAGGACAGGACCGTATCAACCAGCTCTAATTGTACGGAAAGAACTAGTAAAGTTAGACCGTCCCAGAAAAGATTACACCCTAAACTTTAACAGAACCAAAAATTACTACTGCTCATGTATAATGTTCTACAGGAACAAAGACCTAACTAAAGGGTCTCATAGGTGTATCCCTGACTACGTAGTAACAACAGACTCATGGAGAATGTCATACAACCCCAGCCCAATGGGGACACCATGGATCTTCAATGTTGTCTATTTAATAGTACTCGGAATGCAATTCAAAATCAGATGGGGCCATAATTACAGAGAGCCACATCAAACACATTTCTGCGAGATCTCCATAGGGGAGTTGGAGGTTTGGACAACAAGCCGAGCTATGAAAATAAGCATCTACAACCGGGAAACTAACCCAAACAAAATAGTGGTTGAAAACACCGAGCTGCCCCTACGAATGCTGTGTGATCGAGTCTGCACGCCCATCAACGATTGGGAAGAATACCCAGTACGGATGGCTTACAGGACGACTGTATCGTACAGAGGACACCCTCTTGTCAGTACGGTAACAGCGTTGGAAGAATGGGGTGAACACTATGTGCAATATGGAAGAAAATCCAGGGAAATGTTCAGACAGAGACTGGGTGAGGCGGAGGAACAGCACCGAAGAGGTGAGGACCCATCCCCTGGGATTCGTACAGGCTGACCAAAAACCAACTCGGCTGATGAAGCGTTGAGGTCCTCCTTAGGAGCTGATCGCAACCCAAGCAGCACCCACGGCAAACGCTCCACCCAGCCAACGTCTGTTAGCGCAGCACGTAACGCCGCCTTAAGAGACCGATGGAAACGTTCAACCAACCCGTTAGCCTGAGGGTGGTAGGCGGTAGTGCGATGCACCTGCACCCCCAAGGAGCGCGCCATCTCGGACCAGAGCCCTGAAATAAACTGGGGACCTCTGTCTGAAGTGATGTCCGAGGGCACACCAAAACGGGCAACCCAAGTGGAGAGGAACGCACCAGCCACGTCGGAGGTAGTTGTGGAAGAAAGAGGAACGACCTCCGGCCACCTGGTTGTGCGGTCGACCACTGTAAGCAGGTGTGTGAAACCCCGTGATGGGGGCAGGGGACCAACTAAGTCCACATGCACGTGGTCAAAACGCTTGGCTGGAATGGGAAATGGTTCCAGTGGTGCCTTAGTGTGCCGGTGCACCTTGGCACGCTGACAAGCCACGCAAGCCGCTGCCCAACTCCTCACCTCTCTGCGTAAACCAGGCCACACAAAACGTGCGCTGACTAGTTTCACAGACGCGCGCACACCTGGGTGCGAGAGAGAGTGGACAGAGTCAAAAATGCGGCGGCGCCAACCTGATGGAACCACTGGGCGTGTCCGGCCTGTGGAAACGTCACACAGGATCAAAGGACCGCCCTCTCCCAATTTGACCTCCTCTAGCTTAAGCCCTGAAACGCCGGCACGAAGGGCAGTTATATCAGCGTCTCCCGGTTGGTCAGCGGCCATGGCAGAAAAATCTACCCCGAGGAGCACAGGACAAACGAGCACCCGTGACAGACAGTCTGCCACTGAGTTGGATTTTCCAGCTACATGGCGGACGTCCGTTGTAAACTCTGAAATGGCCGCCAAGTGCCGTTGCTGACGCGCTGACCAGGGCTCCGAAACTTTAGACATTGCAAACGTGAGTGGTTTGTGGTCCACATAAGCCGTAAACGAACGACCCTCCAGCAAAAAACGAAAATGCCGTGTAGCTAAGAATAGCGCCAACAACTCGCGGTCAAAAACGCTGTACTTGCGCTCGCAGTCCCGCAATTTACGGCTGAAAAATGCCAACGGCTGCCATGCGTCGCCAACGCGTTGCTCTACAACGGCCCCCACAGCTATATCTGAAGCATCAGTTGTCAACGCAATCGGGGCCTCTGAATCTGGATGGGCTAGGAGTGCCGCACTAGCTAACGCGGACTTAGCACCATCAAAAGCAGTGATCCGGTCCGGGGTCCAAACCACTGTGTCAGTCGCCTTCCTCGAGCGCAGGGCCTCGTAGAGAGGCTGCAGGAGATGGGCTGCATTGGGAATGAACCTGTTGTAAAAGTTCACCATGCCCAAAAACTCCTGCAACTTTTTAACCACCAGAGGACGTGGGAACTCTGCCACCGCCTGCACCTTGGCAGGCAATGGAACTGCACCCTGCGCGGAAATTCGATGACCTAAAAAATCGATCACCGGTAAACCAAACTGGCACTTAACCGGATTAATGATCAAGCCATGTGCATCCAAGCGCTGAAAATTTTCTTTCAGGTGCAACAGGTGCTCCTCGGTTGACGAGCTGGCCACCAAAATGTCGTCCAGATAGACAAACACAAAATCGAGGCCACGTAACACGGAGTCCATCAGCCTTTGAAAAGTCTGTGCTGCCCCCTTTAGTCCAAACGGCATGCGGAGGAACTCAAAAAGCCCAAAGGGGGTGATTACTGCAGTTTTAGGTACATCGCTGGACTGCACTGGGACTTGATGGTAGCCGCGCACCAGATCCACCTTAGAAAAAATGGAAGCACCCGACAACCGAACAGAAAAGTCCTGAATGTGCGGAATGGGGTAGCGATCAGGCGTCGTCACGTTATTTAAACGGCGAAAATCGCCACATGGGCGCCACGACCCGTCTGCTTTTGGTACCATGTGAAGGGGGGAGGCCCACGGGCTGTTAGAGCGTCTAACAATACCCAACCTCTCCATGGTACCAAACTCCTCTTTAGCGATGGCCAGTTTAACAGCGTCGAGGCGGCGTGCACGTGCGAAAACGGGCGGTCCCGTAGTAGGGATGAAATGCTCGACCCCGTGTTTAGTTTCTGAAGAGGAAAAAGCAGGTGTAGTTAAAGAGGGGAATTCTGCCAACAAACCTTGAAAAACATCTCCTGAAACTAAAACATTAGCATGAGTTAGCGGCCCAGCCCCCCCAGATACACATGGGAAAGTTGCAAAAGTTACAGCGTCAATAAGTCTGCGGTTAGCAACATCTACTAACAGTCCATGAGCACATAAAAAATCTGCACCGATAATAGGAACAGTCACTGAGGCAACAACAAAGTCCCACTCGAACTCACGACCATGGAAAGAAACTGTTGCCCGTCTAGTGCCAAAAGTTCCAATGGGAGAACCGTTAGCAGCAGTTAGCAGTGGGCCACTGCCTCGGCTTGCTAATTCAGGTCCAACAGGGTGGACTAAACTCTTCTGGGAGCCAGAGTCAACCAGAAAACGACGTCCTGACAGGGAGTCTGTGACAAAGAGCAGCTCACCTCGCTCGCCAGCGCCCACAGCTGCTACTGAGCGCCGGCTTCCTCGTTTCCCGACACCCATGCACATGGTGGGATGCAGCGCTTAGCTTTGTTTGCGAACCTCCGGTGGTAGAAACACAAAGAGCTCCCCCGCCGAGTTCGCGCGCCAACAGCTGAAACCGCCGCTGGCTCCTCCATCTCCACCGTCTGCTCCGGCTCCACCGATGTACTCTGCACCGTGAACCGTCTGGTAGCCAGCAGGACCCGGTCCGCCTCCTCCGCCAAACCCCGGTAATCACCGGTAGATAAACAAGGGGAATTGGCCAAAGTAGCCCTCACTTGCGACGGAAGCTGGCGCAGGAAAATGTGAGGGAAAAGGAAACCCCCGTCGTCTGAACCAAGTAGCGACAGCATTTTGTCCATCATGTTCACAGCCGTGCCGTCACCCAAACCCGGCAGCGATAGCAGTTTATCAGCCCTCTCAGTTGAAGTCAAAGTGTACCTTCGAAGCAGAAACTCTTTGAGGGCGCCATATTTGCCCACGTGTGGCGGGTCGCGCAGCAGCGGCATGGCTTTGCGGGTGGACTGTTGATCCAGAGCCGACACGACCAAGAAGTACCTGGTTTCATCTGTGTTCACGCCTCGGAGGCGAAAGAGTGCCTCGATGTGCTGGAACCACGAAACCGGGTCACTCTGCCAGAACTCCGGGAGCTTAACACTCGCTGCGGAAACAGAGTCGGCTTGGTTCGGCTGCAACAGCTGGGCAGACGTCGCGGCGGCAGGGTCCGACGAAGAAACAACATCCTCTTCTGATCTTGACATATTTCACGCTGGGTCACCACTGAGGCGTGTGAAGAAGGAGAAACAAACTGATATGCAAGCAGTTGCCTTTAATCCTTCGAGCGTCAAATCCAGAAACAGAATGAATGAATCAACACACGAACACTTCTTCTTCTTCCCTTGGTAAAACCTGGGGAGCACCTCGCTGGCTCCTCCTACTGGGTGAGAGAGATAAGGCCACATACCTCCCCAACACCACAATGTGACTGACTCCACCAACAAACATCTCATCAGCTGTTTTATTTCCCCACAATCTCTCAAGGAACACTAGCACTCCGATTAAATTGAAGTGTAAATATTTGTATATTATAAGTGTAAAGTGTCATTTATTGTTTGTTTTTTGTACAGATTAAGGAAAAAGGCACTGAAGGCAATAAAACTTTTGTTCTTGTGTGTTCATTTGTTACGAAAATAGTTGATGAACCATACAGTGAAACTCTAATAATAATAATAATTGGATGTACATCTACAGTTATTTGTTTTTTGGAGTCAACCTAGTTCAAGATGGCCACCACCGCAAATGAGCAACATTAGCAAACATAAAAATGGCCATAAGTCTACGCGTACTGAGCTAAACTTCAGCGTGGTAGTAGCTGAGATTCATCCCCAACATGAGCACTAACTGATCCTGTGAGATCTGTTTAAAAAATGTACCTTCAGATGATTTGATCAACTCTGTTAGCAAAATATGTCATAAACCACAGGACATGTTGCTACGGATTTCAGTGAAACGTTTAGAAAGTAATCATTAGATGTACATCTATAACTGATCATCACCTACTCGAGTCACCCCAGTTCAAGATTGCCTCCACAGCTAATCGACATTAGCCAACAGAAAAATGGTTCTAACTTTGTTAAGTTTACAGATACCAAAAGTCTGGTGAGTCTACCCCAACATATAACTAGGGCAGCAAGTTGCACGAAACATTTGCTTAAAACTTTGCCATGACCTAATGACCTCAACTGTGTTAGTCTGTCAGTAAAATATCTCACAAGCTGGATGTTTGTTGTGAAACTGAGGACATTCTTACATCTACAGCTTCTTAACTCTTGGAATCGAGCCACTTCTGCCACTGCTAAACCACTTCAGACTAAACTGCTTACATCTCAGTCATTCTGCAAATATTATCTCATTTGGTGCGGTAGTAGCTGAGAGTCATCCCCAACAACTCATACTTCAACCGCTAACAGGTTGGCATTTTGTGGAGCACTGTTGCTGTGGTGGAAACCAGTTTGTTTGTCTCTGTGATGGCCTTCAGAAGGTCCTTGGTAAATGGTGAAGGTCCCGGGTGTCTCTGTCCCTTGACCTTGTATTCAGGTCAATGGGGTTTTTTCACAAGATTGTCTTTCCACTCTTATTCAAACCTTTATGGATTTATTGTGTGCACAAGTATTGTTTTGTCGTACCTCAGTATATCTGAGGACATCAAGGTAAATACCCTGACCAGTTCTACCTAGCTGGAATCAGTCGCTAACCTTTTTTCTTTGATCTACAGGGTTTCATTTACAGCCAAAGCAGGTTTTAACTGGGCATTTTTTATTATATTTATTTAAGTAAATGGTAAATGGACTGCACTTATACTGTATAGCGCTTTTCTATCTTATCAAGATATTCAAAGCACTTTACAACACAATCTGTGCCCTCATTTACCCATTCATATATCACTCTACAGTATATATGTACAAATAATACAAACTAAACATTTAATTTCTAGCCTAAACATTATAAATATCTAATTTGCTAACTAAATATTTATCTCAGACCTAAATATTTAACTTGCTAGCTAAATATTTAGCTTGCAAGTTAAATGTATTATTTGTAAATTAAACATTTAGCTTGGACATAAACATTTAGTTTGTAAACTAAATATTTAGTGAGCTAACCCTAACCCAACTTGCAAGTTAAATATTTAAGTTTGTAATCTAAATATTTAACTTGTAAATTAAATATTTAGTTAAGAACTATGACACTTGTAAATATATGAAGAACGGTCAAAATACGAGTTTGAAGAAGAAAAAACTATTTTTTTCTTATGAAAAGGCTAAATAAACCAAAATGTTGCTGTTAATTTTTGTCTGTGTAACTTTACAAACGGCACACAGTTTATGAGGCAGCAATAAAAACTCACAAGAGTAATAAATATAAGCTGTGTGGTCAAAGACCAGATGAAAACACTGATAATGAGAGATAAAAGTGAAGTTTTTCTTTTACTCTTTTAATTTGCCATCCAGGTACAGAGACAGCAGACTGTTACTATTGATAAATGATGAACTCGAGTTGAGGCCTTAAAATACACTTTTGAGTCAACAGCATCACCTTGTGTTCAAAATGTAGCTTGCATTAAACTGGTGAGGAAGATACAGTAAATTTGAACATAAAAGGGTGATAGCAAGTCTAAAACTACTGTTAATGAATAAATCTGTTGTTAAAAAAAGGCAATTTTTGTTGTTATTTTAGAACATGTAACAGTTTATTGTGCGAATACTCAATAGTTTGTGTTGTTTGTTGATTTAGTTGTTTATTTTAATTAAAACCCAAACATTGATTAGGATTAAAATAATTAGAGTTGAGCTTTCATGACTTTACTTTGTCCTGAGTTGGTTTGACTTTACCTCCACGCACGTGTCCACGGCCACACTGCTTTGATCAGTAAAATGATTTAACAATTCAAACATTTGAGCACAGCTTTATTTTAGCTGTTTTATTTGCAGTTTATTTATGACAAAATGTACAGAATAAAGAAAAAGTTAGGAATTCAAGCCATTCAAGCATTTCGTCTTTTTGCGTTTCTGTATAATTACCACCAGGGGGCAGCAGTGATTCAACATGGACTTTGTAGGCCATTTAAGTTTACAGGGCACAACAATTGTTTAGGATATAAGCAGGCAAAGCAGCCCTACAATAACATTTTATTATTTTCTACCTGATCACATATTTAAGTAAAAAGAAAGCTATTCTTGTTGATTTTTTTTTTTAAAATTATTAAAATGTACACAACCTGACATAAAGCATCTGACGGATGTAGTAACTGTGCTATGTGCGAACAATCAACAGGAAGTCAGTATCAAACTTTGTGATAATACCCTTAAGTTACTGCTCTGAGAGCTTCACCAGCCTCACAGCAACAAAAACAAAACCACAAACCGAAAGCACGTTTCACGCTCAGTCATTGTGAAAATGTACACCTTTTCAAAAGCTTTTCACCTCCTTCATCATCTCACACTGAGAGCAGCATCTGTTCCTGCAGACACATAACTCTTGTCTGAAGCACTGCAAGTTCAAAGAGTCAGATGTGAAAAGCCCTGGGGTTGGGGGGGTGATGATTGTGAAGAGAGAGAGAGAGAGAGAGAGGGGAGAAAAAAATGTGTGTTATCTCTTTTCTGCAGACTGCACAACATGGCATAATGTGACAACTCAGACCCATTGTTCATAAAATAAGAGGTCCGCATCAGGTGTCTGTGGTTGATAGCAGCCGGGTGTGATGTTTCGTGAGTGAGCAGCACATTCTACTTCTGTACAGAAAAAAAAAAAGTTTTATGTGCTTATGTTTTAATTAAAACACGTCGTTTGACTTCATGTCAAACCCCATTTAACTTCCGTTGAGACAAACTTTCTTGTAATCTGTTAACGTAACGTTGGTTGAACAAATAGTAGTTTTTAGTTTTCTTTTGAACTTGGGCTGTTTTCATTTTATTTTCTGACCAATTATTGCTCTAAGGCAGCATAATGCACATAATAATGTGGAAAGTGGGCAATTGATGACAAAAACTAAAAGTAAGGCCTTAAAAAGGAGACCTGCAGCATGTTAATGGTGTTTGCAAGTCCTCTTACATGCCAAAAACATGCATGTTAGACTGACTGGTAACTCTAAATTGTCCCTATAGTGTGAGTTAGAGAGTGAATGGTTGTCTCGTTTGTCTCTCTGTGTCCCTGTGATGGACTGGAGGCCTATCCAAGGTGTCCCCTGCCTTTTGTACAGCAACAGGACAGCTGCCCTATGACCTGGAAAGGAAAAGCACAAGATGCTTGTGCTCATAGAATTTGTTGAGAATGACTCTCAGCTACTATCAAACCAAATTTTAGCTTGACATCTGTGAAATTGAGTTATCATCAGCTATGCTTGTTCTAAGGTTGCCTAGCTGTGGTGGCCATCTTGAATTGGGTTGACTCTAAAAGTTTATGAGCCACAGAGGCACATTCAATGATTACTTTCTGAGAGTTTCATCAAAATCCGTACAGTGGTTGAGGATATTTTGCTAACACGTTTACACAAATACGTGCATTAACATGATCAGCTTTTCCCTTCAGCAAATGGGGCGTGATTACAACGACATCTAGCTATACTGTAAAGCAAAACAGAAAGAAACTAGAGAAATTGCATTTTTTGTGAAAATGCAGTGTTTATTGCAGGAGAACTTGCTGAAAAACAGCTGAAATGATCTAAAACCATGCTGAAAACATAGCTGGAAATGTAGATCAAGCGTAAATCAGCAGGAGAAAGCCGAAAGAACACACAAGTTGAAATGAGCGCAAAAAATGTGGAATTAGCTGAAAAAGCTATTATTCGCATAAAACATCTCAATAGTAGCTGAAATAACTGAAACTAGTAGAAATAAGCTGAAAGGAGCACAATGAATTGAAATGAGCAAAAATAATTTAATTAGGCTGAAAGTAGCAGAAATTATCATGAAAAACTTAAATTAATCTGAAAATAGCTGAAATTAGCTAAATGCTAAAAAGGTAGCTGAAAAGGTAGAACAAGCTTAATTTAGCAGAAGAAAGCAGAAAGAACACATGGTTGCCCAAATAAGCTGAAAGTAGCAGAAACGAGCACAAAAAAGTGGAAATTGCTGGTGCCTGAAATAAAGCTGAAATTATCATAAAACCAACTGAAATGTAGGCAGAAAGAAGCCTAAATCACCAGAAGGAAGCGGAGAGAGCACATTTAGCTAAATTAGACTGAAAACGGTTTAAATGAGTTCAACAAAAGTGGAATTAGCTGAAAAGGCTAAAATTAGCATAAAACAGCTGAAATAGCAGAAAAAGCTGAAACTTGCAGAAGTAAACTGAAAGGAGCATAACAAGCTGAAATGAGCAGAAAGATGTTTGAAGAAACATTGCAGTTAGCATAAAGATCCTGAAACAAGTAAAAACAGCTGAAAATAGCTGAACATAGCTAGAAAATAGTTTACATTTGGACAAGGAAGCTGAAAGAAGCTGAAGCAGAACAAAATGTGAAAGGAGCAGTAAAAGGTTGTAAACACATCTAAAAGATGTGAAGGATGTAAAATGAGCTCAATTCCTTTTCTGTGAGAAGAATAGTGGCAGAAAAGGCTAAATATTTCAGAAAGCTAAAGTTGTACCAATACCAAAAGCCATAACACCCTTCTCCTGAATGAGTTGAACGTTTTCAGTGATTTGTTGAAATAGCACAAAAATTATGGAAGAAGAAAGATGCTGAAAAATGTGTGGACGAGAAATGGATCATAAAAGTGTGACTGCTTCATAAGTATTCACACAACGAGGGATGACTCAGGACTTATGACATAGTGCTTTAAATGGGGGGACATGTTTCATTTTTCCAGATTTTTACTCACATGTCTTTCGTGGTAGCCTTGGGCGGAAATTTGCCCAAATGAGCAGGTTTTAAACCACAATTGCAGCTCAATTAACAGCTTTGCTTTACAGCTACTCATTGCACAGTCATGAAGACTAGGCCGAACACACAAACTCAGAAGCAAAATTAGCACCATGTTTTACTCACATCGATGATTAAGGTGTTCCTAAAGTCAAAAGTTGTACTCTGTACCACAGTGAGCGAAGTCGCATGAAAGATTTGGCAATTGTTTTACACCAGATGCCCTTCCTGATGCAACCTGGGCTCGAACCCGAAACCTCAGGATTACAAGATCTCAGCACTGACCATCAAGATATATTTATACAGTAAATATGTATGTATGTATGTATATGTATGTATATGTAGTATGTATGTATGTATGTATATATATATATATATATATATATATATACATACATACAGTATATAAATACATACATATATATACAGTATACAAAGTATATTATACTGTATATACAGTATATATACATACTGTATACATATATTCACATACAGTAGTCCCTCGACTATCGCAGGGGTTACGTTCCACACACCACTGCATTATAGGTGAAAAATGCGGATTAGGAACGTTGTATTTATTTTAATATTTGTATACGTTTTAATGCTTTTTAAACCCTTCCCACACTCTTGCAATGTTCTAAACTCTTAAGCCTACATCATTTTAACAACACATATATGTACTGTACAATACATCAAAATGTTATTTTATTTTATTACATATACAGGTAGTCCCCGACTTACGAACGAGTTCCCTTCCTACGCCCGTTCGTAACTCAAAAATCATCGTAAGTCGGAAAATACATCCAAACGGCACTTCATACGTACAGAACTTTATTTTACCAAGCACTTAGCCTATCCTAACACATTACCCTACATAATTATCAAAAAACATACATTTGGAGCCATAATGAAGGGAAAAAAGAGTTAATGGCCTACTGGTATGCTGGTGAAGCCGTTCCTCCGTCTGTTAGCATGTTAGCTCGTTGTCCCTCCAACATCTGAGGCTGCCTGTAGTTCGCGTGGTCCAGACTGTTTACACTACAGTAAGGCCTGTTAGCATGTTAGCTCCATACATTTGGAGCCATAATGAAGAGAAAAAATAGGTAATAACCTACTGGTATGCTGGTGAAGCCGTTCCGCTGCCTGTTAGCATGTTAGCTCGGTGTCCCTCCAACATCTGATGCTGCCTGTAGTTTGCACGGTCCAGGCTGTTTACAGCAAGGTCTGTTAGCATGTTAGCTCTTGCTCCTCTGGTCCAGCTCTGCTGTTTCTGCCGTCTGGTGACAAAACCCGCCCTACTAACCTCCTCTGCTCTGGTCTACGTGTCCAAACAATGAAGTCTCCTGGTAATTTTCCACTGACTGCGTCAAGCTACTCTCCCTACTCCCCCTCCCTCCTGTAAACCTCCTGTAAATTTCCGCTGTCCTCCGGTGAGTTTCGGTTCGGTACCGTATTTTCTGGTGTAAAGGCGCATAAACCGTGTAACTCGAAACAATGCTTTTCAATGGGAGGGCGTTCGTAACCGCAAAACGTGGTAAGTCAAGGCCGTCGTAAGTCGAGAACTACCTGTATAGAAATTTATCATTTCTAACCAGAACCCAAAGCCCGGCCCCGCCCAACCCAGATTCAGGCCGGGCCATAATAATCAAAGTCAAAGTCAACTTTATTGTCAGAACTGCAATATGTACAGGACATACACAGAATGTGCATAATGTGTGGGCCAGATCGGTGTCGGGCTTTTTTTGTGTCAGGCACGCGTGCGGTCAATGATCCAATTATACGCCAACATGGCTTGCCATACAACTGCTGCACGCAGTCATTTGATCGTGCGCTGACCGGCCAGTTGAAAGATGTCTAAAGTTCACTTAAGCTTCAGATGGACTACTGCCAGAGATCCATCAGCCCAAATGGACGTTCATTCAGCCGCTACACTCAGCGGACGTGCGCGGCCAACAACCCAAACAGGTGAGATCCCAAACTATCTGACATGTCAGAACAGGGTTCAGGCAGACGCAGGGGAAGCGTTTAATACGCTTGGAGGGCTCCTCAGCTCCGATCTTCTGCCCCCTTTACTCAGCCGCGCGTGTCCACCGACCATTAATAATAGTCGGTGGTAGAAGCAGTCAAAGCGTAACTAAAAACGTCATGTTTTTTTTTTTTCCGGGTTCGGATCTGTAATTACTGTTAATTCATCTGAGTGGGTAGGGTTTGGAGCTGATGGCTGCGGGCTGGGCCGGTGTTACACCAAATTCTGCAACCCATCATATTCTGTTACCACAGGGGGCGACAGCGTACATTTCTCTGTATGTACGTCTGGAAAAGTGAGAAGAAGAGTATTTACGTGAACTGCGTAGCTCTAATAAACTGCGCAGCAGTAATGGAAATAATAATAATAATAATAATTTTATTTAAAAGCGCCTTTCAGGACACCCAAGGACACTTAACAAACCAATACAGTTCAAACATTATCAGTGACAAATTGAAATATAAAATACATAAAGATTATAAAATGCAAAATAATAAAAATACATTTAGTAAAGTTAATGATAAGCTAGTCTAAAGAGATGTGTTTTCAGGGCTGTCTTGAACAGAGAAAGGGAGGTGGTGTTTCGAAGGTCTGGCGGTAGAGCGTTCCAGAGGTGAGGGGCAGAGCAGGTGAAGGCCCTGCTCCCCATGGTGGAGAGGCGGGCAGAGGGTACATGGAGATGTAGTGAAGAGGAGGATCTGAGAGAGCGTGATGGGATGGAGATTTGTAGGAGGTCAGATAGATAAGGAGGGGCAAGGTTGTGGATAGCTTTGAACGTGAGAAGTAGAATTTTGAAGATGATGCGTGATTTAACCGGGAGCCAGTGGAGCTGCTGCAGGACAGGAGTGATGTGGTTATAGTAGGAGGTTTGAGTGATGACACGGGCAGCTGAGTTCTGGACCATCTGTAACTTGTGGAGAGATTTGTTGGGGAGGCCGTAGAGAAGGGAGTTGCAGTAATCGATACGGGAAGTCACAAGACTGTGCACCAGGATGGCTGTGGAGCGGGGTGTGAGAGAAGGACGGAGACGGTTAATATTACGGAGGTGGAAATAGGCAGACCGAGTAATATTGTTGATGTGTGAAGTGAAGGAGAGAGTGGTGTCGAGGATGACACCGAGACTCTTGACCTGAGGGGAGGGGGATAGCAGAGAGTTGTTAAGGGGGACGAGAAGATGTTCTGATTTTGAAATAGAGTTTTTGGTACCAACAAGAATGATTTCTGTTTTGTTACTGTTTAGCTGAAGGAAATGGTTAGAAAACCAGTGATTTAGCTCATTGAGACAGTTGGTGAGGATGAAGGGTGGGTGGGTGGAGTTTGGTTTTGATGACAAGTAGAGCTGTGTGTCATCAGCATAACAGTGGAAATGGATGCCGTATTTGCGGAAGATGTGACCTAGAGGAAGGAGGCAAATGATGAAGAGGAGGGGTCCGAGGACAGAGCCTTGGGGGACACCCGTGGAGACAGGGGAAGACTGGTACACTTCCCGAAATATTATTTCAGTCGCATTGACGGGAAATATATAATGGGTAGGGTTGTAATGGGTACGCTGCACACAGTTAGACGGACCATCGCATTGAATTGGGAAGTCCCATTTCCATTTCTGCTAGAGCTACGCAGTTTAGTAAATACTCTTCTTCTCACTGGTCCTCAAGAGTACATACAGAGGAATGTACGCTGTCGCCCCCTGTGGTCACAGAATTTGGTGTAACACATGGTCAGATTTTGTTTTGGACCTGAGTGCCCTCAAATTTAATTTAAAAACTAATGGGCCCAAATGAGACTTCATTGGGGCCGGATGCAGCCCGCCACCCTCCTATTGGGGACCCCTTCCTCTGAACCCTCAATGACTCCAGAAGCCCGCGAGCTTCTTAAAGGCATGTTTTTATGTATGAACGCACTTGTGGGTGAACGTGTGTGGCTGCTGGTTGTAAACTGATCCCTCCTACTCTCCCATGGTTCTCTGTGCAGAGGAGGGTCGAGGAAGAGGAGGAGGAGGAGGAGGGAGTTGAAGCAGGAAGGAAGGAAGGCAGCCTGGCTCTGAATGCTAACCAGCTCCTCTCTAACCATATTGCTCTATAGGTTTGATAAATAAATAGAAAATGAAGAGGAACGACGGCCGACATTAGAGTCCTGTTGTTATTATGCGTCAGTGGCGCGTTCGCCCCGCGCGCGTGCAGCAGTCTCTCACCGTCGTCGGCTCCTTTGATCTGTGAAACCGTCCTTTCTTCTTTCTTCTCCCCCGCTGGGTGAAATGTGTCGGGACCGCTCGGGATTCTGACAATGGAGATTGAAAACATCGTGGCCAACACGGTTCTCCTGAAGGCGAGGGAAGGTAAGCTCCAAAGAATGACCCTCTAAAACAAAAATATATAAATTAAACCGCATATTCCATATTTCGATATGGCGATGCAGCTCGTGTTTCTCTGGATTCATGCTTCCTCTGTCTCCCATCGCTGCTCTGTCTCCTGCAAACACCTCCACATGAAATCACCCGGTTGCGCATTTCTGACAAGGAAATTATTAGATCTCTCGTGGAGGTTTTAAGGCCTAGAAGGAGGAAAAGGCTGGGGATGAACAAACGCAGGGAGTGTTTTTGCAGCATAGCTCTGCACTGGTCGAGCAGATGTTTTCACACAGAAACAGCTGGATGTTGAACGATGACGGGACAGAATGGTGCTCAGATGTTACAGAAATGGAGCTTGAGCAGCACCTGTTATGCTCCTTTACAGCCCAGTTATAATAAGGTGAGCTGTTTGGCGCAGATGCCTCTGCATTGGTGATGGGGGAAGTGACAGGAAGGGGCCCTCCAGTGGCCCCTGGCCTCCCAGTACAGTGGGGACCCTGGACCACCTGGAGCCAGACCAGTGAGGCCTCTGGGTGCAGAGTGGGTGCAGCAACATGCAGCTCAGACAGGAGAAATTCATTTTCTGTGAGAATCAGTGCGAACGCTTATAGTGCTGGATGAATTAGCTGCCATTTGCTGAAGATTTAAGTGTTAACCGAACCGCTAAAAAGGTAAAAAAAAGCAGAAATGTAGCTTAAATCAGCAGAAAAGTAGCTATACTGCTGCTAAGAGCTAAAATGAATGAAAGCAACTCAAATGAGCACAATTGTTGCGGACAGTTATAATGAGTAAAATTGCATCTTAAAGCTGAAGTTATAAAAGCTAAAACGAGCACAATAGCTAAAAGCTACATTGAGCAAAAACTTAGCAAATGGCTAAAATGGAACAAATCTATACTGTAGCTGAAAGCTAAAATTAGTAGCTCAAAGCTAAAATTAGCAAAATCACAGCTAATGCCTAATATGAACAAATCCATAACTGGAAGCTAAAATCAGTAAATCAGTAGCTAGAAGCTAAAATAAGCAAAGTCACAGCTATTAACCAAAAACGAGCAAAACTACTAGGGATGCACCGATAAATCGGCCGGCCGATCGATCGGCTCCGATTTCCTTAATTTGGGGAGATCGGTGATCGGCCGATCTTTAAATGAGAAGCCGATTTTATCTACCGATTTTATCTGCCTCAGCAAAGGTTGGAAAATCCTGAAAATTTAGGGTGCATTTTGACCTTTTAACACCTGAAAATCAGTATCGGCCAAAATCGGAATCGGCAGGTCAGACTTTCTAAAAATCGGTAATCGGTGATCGGCCAGAAAATTGAAATCGGTGCACCCCTAAAAACTACTGCTGAAAGTTAAAAGTAACAAAATGGTAGCTAAAGGCTAAAATGAGCAAAATCACAGCTACTGCCTAATATGAGCAAATCCGTAGCTGGAAGCTAAAATCAGGAAATCAGTAGCTAAAAGTTCAAATGAGCAAAATCACAGCTAGCTAAAATGAGCAAAACCATTGCTGAAAGTTGAAAGCAGCAAAACGGTAGCTAAAGGCTAAAATGAGCAAAATCACAGCTACTGCCTAATATGAGCAAATCCATAGCAGGACGCTAAAATCAGTAAATCGGTAGCTAGAAGCTAATATAATCAAAATCACAGATACTAGCTAAAATGAGCAAAACCATTGCTGAAAGTGAAATAAAAAATGCAAAACAGTAGCTAAAGGCTAAAATGAGCAAAACCACTGCTGAAAGTCAAAAGTAGCAAAACGGTAGCTAAAGGCTAAAATGAGCAAAATCACAGCTACTGCCTAATATGAGCAAATCCATAGCGGGACGCTAAAATCAGTAAATTGGTAGCTAGAAGCTAATACTGTATAATCAAAATCACAGATACTAGCTAAAATGAGCAAAACCATTGCTGAAAGTGAAATAAAAAATGCAAAACGGTAGCTAAAGGCTAAAATGAGCAAAACCACTGCTGAAAGTTAAAAGTAGCAAAACGATGGCTAAAGGCTAAAATGAGCAAAATCATGGCTACTGCCTAAAATGAGCAAATCCATAGCTGAAAGATAAAATCAGTAACCAAAAGAAATCACAGTAAATACTAGGGGTGCACGATAAATCGGCCGGCTGATTTATCGGCCCCGATTTCCTTAATTTTGGGAAATCGGAAATTGGCCAATGCTTGCATGAGAAACCGATTCATTTTACAGATTTCTTTAGTTTTAACAACAATTGTCTAAACTTCATTTATATTTCAGAGCACTACCTTGTGACCAGTTAAAACAAGTTTGTATTGTTTCTAGAATATTGTATTGTTCAAGGGTCTGTTTTTCAACAAAATAAGATTGAAATTTGAAGGCGCATTGTGACCTTTTAACACCTGAAAATCGATATCGGCCAAAATCGGAATTGACAGGTCAGATTTTCTAAAAATCAGTGATCGGTGACAGGCCAGAAAATTTAAATCGGTGCACCCCTAGTAAATGAGTTGAATTGAGCAAAACCATAGCTGAAAGTTAAAAGTAGCAAAACGGTAGCTAAAAGCTAAAATGCGCAAAACCATTTTGAAATGAATAAACAAAATTGCAGTTAAAGCTAAAGTAGTAAAACATAACTCTAGGCTAAAACAAGCAGAACCTTATCGAAAAGGTTAAATGTCTAAATATGTATTTGAAAAAAAAAGCAGAAGAGTACATAAAAGCTACAACTAGCAGGACAGTAGCTAAAATCTGGCAAAAAGGAGGAAACAAACATCAATGTGCTGAAGTAGATTTCAGAGAACAATGGGTTTGAAGGAATTACAGATCTGTGTTTCTGTGGGAACTTACTTGGTAGATAAATTTTGAAAATGTCAAAAGTACACATAATAAATACCAAAAGTCACAGCACATTATTCCCAGTCACGCCAAACATTTCAGTGTGTGAATGGTTAAAATAGCACCAAGTATGCAGAAGCAGAGTAGAAAAAAAAAAAAAGTACAGGAAAAGCTATAAACAGGAAACCAATAATATGAATTCTGACTTGGCATTAATACAAGTATGCATGACAGCTCCTGTTACGTCTTCTCCTTTATTGGAAACCAGCTGAAGTTCATCCAGTTTGGTCGACGAGAGTTTAAAACCTGTAGTGTAGGGCCTCCTTGCGTTTGCGTCACATGATTGTAATCAGGAGGAGTGGGCTTCATTTTTTAAGACAAACAGCAGCAGTTGATCAGTTTAATGGGGGTGCTTTCTCCTTCTGGGGGATCTTCATCCCCCTGTTGTTAAATGTTGCTAGGATTTGCCCTTGGTGTCCCATCAGGCTCAGCTCAATATCTCCCTGAGTATAGTCTTTTTTTTATTGTTATCACCGCCCTCGGTGATAAACGTGAGTGTATTTAGAGATTGTACGGCCCTTTCAGTTTTGTTATCTTAATGAGCTGCATTGTATAGTTGGTGCTTTAAGATTTGTTTGATGTGCAGTTGATTATATTTGGTTAATTAGATGCTTGTAATGGTTTTAAGGTGAAACATCAGGGCTACTCTGACACAAAGTTTCCTGAGTAACAGTATAACCTGGACCAGTTTGAGACTTTTAAATCTACTCTGCGAACCATGAAACCCAACATAAAGCAGGTTATCCTGAACTATATCGAGGTGCAGTTTGAAATGATTTAATTCCAGGAGTTTTCCCAGTTCCATCGATGTGCAAGCTTAAATTCTGCAGGTGCATGATCAGTGCATCTGCACGCTTCAAACAACAAATCTGAGCGTCGCTACGTACAAATACACCACAACTGTCTGACCTCTTGCTTCCAAACTGCTCTTCCGTGGAGGTTGTCATTCTTGACATATTTTCATTCGCTTCGGCTGTTTCCGAAGGTAAACAAAAGCACGTGGTGGTTTGCATGATCTGTTCACAAAATTTAATTGAGGAGCTGCAGAGCATTTTACTGAGCTAACTATGTTAAGGACAAATCCAGGCAGGAAATTTGTTGCTATGTATTTATGCATTCTATTAAGAAAGTATGTTTTTTCAGTGCAATCCCCCAACATTTTTTTGGATCACGGACGAATTTCATACACAACATTCCCACGGACTTTGACCTTGTTTAAACAACGCCTTTTTTATTTTTTTTAGTAAAACCGTATAATTTCTGTTGTGTTTTGGTCATGTGTGCTTACGACAACAGCGGCCATTTTCTGTGATGCAAAACTTTCTGAATTCAGGTCAAGTTGTTTTTGGTTTTTGTCAACGCCCAGCATTGGTTAAAGGGAACTCATACATGTGCATCACAGACGGCTGCAGTCCGTAGTTTTTCTTGGCTTGCACAAGTGGATCGCAACATTAGCAACGGCCAAAAGCAGAGTGCTGTTTGTGCTACTCACCCTTTTTTTTTCTTCAACATGTAGGAACAACCCAACCTCATCCTTGGTCCAAACAAATGTTTGCATGTTCACCAAATTGGATGCAATTATTTTCATGCTCAAAGCGTGAATCATCTGTGCGCATGCATGTGTCATTTAAATACAATAAATAAATAAAAATCACAGCTCCAGCTGATGACCTGGCACTACAGCTGAATCAATGAGCACTTCGTTTGTGTTTAAACATGTACAGTAACTTTAACACAGTCATTATCAGAAAATGTCTGTTTCCAAAGATCGTTCACGTGTAAATTGAGCCTTAAATGTTCTATTTTTTACACATCTAAGTCAAATTCAGTAAAGTGGCACAAACAGAAGTGGTCTTTTTTTTTAAACTGTAAAATGCCCTGCAGACCAGTGTATTCAAAAATATTAATTTAAGCTTTTTTTTCTTTAGATAAATAATTTAGGAATGGACGATATGGCCAAAACTTCTGTCACAATATATTTCTTAATTTCGGTCGATAACGATATAATTCCGATATCGATATAAACAATGTAAAAGTCTTAAAAAAAACTACAAATAAATTAATGTTCACCTTTTATTTGTATTTAGCCTTCAAAAGAAATTTGAAATCACCATTAAATAAACATAAAACTCTCAACTTTGTCCAATAGTTTTAACTTTAAACAACAACATAACCTAACCCATGCAGCAAATGTATGGGTTTCTCTTTTGATACAGCTGGGGGTGTATCAGTTACGTCATCTGCTTTCTCTTCGCGCTTGTGAAAGCTTGTTCTGTCACATTCTGACGGTCATTGGCACTCATTTTGATGCGAAAACTTACCACGTGTTGAAGCTTAGCCTAGCCTAGCTTGCTACCGTTGACTCCTTCGAGTTGTGGTGTACACACACACGCAGTTGTGTCGCAGTTTTTTCTGTTCAGGTTGAAACTGAAGCGACCGCTTCAACCCGAACAGAAAAAAATGTGTCAGTGAAACGCTGTAATCACAGCGTCATGTATATCGAATTATCGAAAATGTGCTTAAAACTCATATCACCGTTATTGAATAAAATTATATTGTGATATATATCGATATTGAATTATTGTCCAGCCCTAAGTAAAAATTTTTCTATTTTTGTACGATATGGCACCAGTTGATCCAGAGACTGGTGGCTGGGCCTCCCTCCAGGCCACTGAATTTTCCAGACTCGTGTCCTGTAACTCTCAAACCTTATTTTTGAGGATAGAAATGACAATTTCGTTAAATATTTTTGTAATTACTTGTGCTTCATTGATTCGCCGCATTTTCTAGTTTCTGAAAAATAGCTGAACTTTTACTTTTCAGTCACCTGTTTGTTTGAAATTGGACAAAGCTTGTTGTGTTCTCCGTCTTGCACCGTTAAAATCATAAAAAAGTGGTTGATGTCAATGTTCCCCAGCTTTGCCTCTTGGAACTCCATACATCCTTTTGGTGTATCAAATGTTTTCAAAAAAGTATGATACGGATAAATTATTTCATTTTAAACTGCTATGACAGCAGTTTTTGGCAGTTGCAAGATATACTGGCCTTGTTTTAAATTTTAAAAATTTAAAGTGGTGCAGATGAGATGTAAATTTTATGGGTGTTTTATTACTCACAATTAAAAAGTTATTATAGCTGTACACTTCCACATAATTTGCATGAAGCAGGACCATCTATAATATCTTAAACTATTGCACTTATTGATAAAAATGTACCTTTTGAAAACCTACGGTACATATCGGCGTAGTACCGGTAGTTTTCCTTGAGGGAATAAAAACTAAACTGCAGAGCTCTTTAAACACTCTTGATCATTTAGAAACCAAGTCGTCCTAGTTTGTCCTGCAGGTTTCAGTGTTTACGACACGTTGTAGCTCATTAGTTGGCAGAGTACCCTGTCAAAGAGTCACACTGCAGCAGATGGTCATGAAAATAAGTTGAAAAATGTTTTGTTTACTCTGAATTTGTGAAACAGTTGTGCCCATGTTAAAATTTATTGTGCCAGAATTGTTTAATTACCACCTTGCAGGGACCTTTTGTAAATCAGTTTAATAAAAAAAATGTGCAAAAAGTAAGACAATTTGTGTTATATGTTGTAACAATGCTTTTTGACAATAAATCATATGCTGTTGGAAGTCTGTTTAATTCCCCTCAATTGATCCTCATTAGTTAGGAGAATGCATTTGTAGGCTGAGCTGCGGAGTGGTGTACAATGGGGAAAATAATTTTTTATACTGTCAATTTTGCAAGTTCTCCCACCTACAAAGAATGGTGAGGTCTAATTTTTAACGTAGGTACACTTCGGCAGTTAGGGACAGAATGTAAGGAACAAAAATTCCCGAAAATCACATTGTATAATTTAAAATTTTTATTTATTATTATTATTTTTATTTTATTTTATTTTATTTATAGATGGCCTCCCTTCTCACCTTACAGCCATCCTCTTCACACCATTATGGTTTTTTTTCAAATAGGATAGAAAGAAAGGAAAGATGAAAAGTAAGACTATAAAATATATAAATATACACAAAGAGAGCACAAGTCAAATACACCCGACCGCTGTCTGTAAACCTGCAAAGAACATGACAGAACACGGCAACAAAATACATATGTATAAAAGACTTTGTATTCATGGCTTTGCAGTAGATTTCTATAAATATATATACAGGTGGTCCCCGACTTACGACGTCATCGACATACGAGGTTCCGGACTTACGAGCTGACTAACGAACAGTAAAGTTGTACAGAACATACAGAAAATACAGCACTGGTATGTGTTTTTAGATGAAAGTGTGTTAGCTAACAGTTTGTAAACAAGTTTCTGAGCATGTTTATGAACTAGTATGTACGTTTGTGTTGAAAAATGGGTGTTCATAGTAGCACTAGCATACATTTTCCGACTTACGACCGAAAATCCGGACTTACGAGCGACACGTGTTTCGGGTTCCGACATACGAATTTTCGTGTTATGAGCACCTCGTACGAACGGAACTCGCTCGTAAGTCGGGGACCACCTGTACCTATAC
Organism: Garcialebias charrua; assembly: GCA_038048925.1. Classification (NCBI taxonomy): domain Eukaryota; kingdom Metazoa; phylum Chordata; class Actinopteri; order Cyprinodontiformes; family Rivulidae; genus Garcialebias; species Garcialebias charrua. The sequence continues at coordinate 17,129 of JBBPBX010016615.1, read as the reverse complement.
ATACATATATATACATACATACATATACTGTACATGCATATGTATTCACATACACATCTACATATCTACATATGATACCTGCATGTGCATCCTTGCATCTACAGTATTTGTGTGTGGTTGTGAGCATGCATAATTGTACAAGGCTTCTCTAATAAAACATTCAATAGTGACCGTGAAGCACCAGAGATCCGACCCCCAAGACCCGAGGCAGACAAAGGGAAGACCAGAGCCCAAGACCCCAAGAGTGGCCCAGAGCGCGGAGCCCCCAGGGCCACCCACACATTGTATAATTTTTAAATACAAGTATTTGATACAAAAGAAAAACAGAACTTAATTGGTACAGAAACTTTTGTTTGCAGTTACAGAGGTCAGACGTTTCTTGTAGTTCTTGACCAGGTTTGGACACACTGCAGCAGAGATTTTGGCCCACTCCTTCCAGATCTCCAGATCTTTCAGGTTTCGGGGCCATCTCTGTGCAACATTTGAGTTTCAGCTCTCTCCAAAGTCTATATGATTCAGGTCTGGAGACTGGCTAGGCCACTCCAGGACCTTGAAATGCTTCTTATGGAGCCACTACTGTAGTTGCCCTGGCTGTTTGTTTCGGGTCATTGTCATGCTGGAAGACCCAGCCATGACCCATCTTCAGTGCTCTTACTGAGGGAAGGAGGTTGTTGGCCAAAATCTTGTGATACATGACCCCATCCATTCTCCCTTCACTACAGTGCAGTCACCCTGCCCTCTTTGCAGAAATCACTCCCAAAGCATGATGTTTCCACCCCCATGCTTCACAGTTGGAATGGTGTTTTTGGGGTTGTACTCAACCTTCTTCATCTTCCAAACATGTTGAGTGGAGTTGATACCAAAAAGCTCTCTTTTGGTCTCATCTGACCGCATGACCTTCCCATGCCTCCTCTGGATCATCCAGATGGTCACTGGTGAACTTCAAACGGGCCTGGACATGTGCTGGCATGAGCAGGGGGATCTTGTGTACCCTGCAGGATCTTAAGCCATGACGATGTAGGTCCTCGTTGAGAATGTAGTCCCAGCTCTCTTCAGGTCATTAACCAGGTCCTCCTGTGAAGTTCTGGGTTGATTCCTGACCTTTCTCCAAATCATCCTTACCCCACGAGGCGAGATCTTTCATGGAGCCCCAGACCAAGGATGGTTGACAGTCATCTTGTGTTTATTCCATTTTGTAATAATTGGACCAACAGTTGCCTTCTCTCTACTTATTGTCCTGTAGCCCACCCCAGCCTTATGCAGGTCTGCAATTTAGTTCCTGGTGTCCTTGGATAACTCTTTGGTCATTGTCATGGTGGAGAGTTTTGAGTGTGAGTGATTGTGTGAACAGGTGTCTTATACAGGTAACGAGTTCAAACAGGTGCAGTTAATACGGGTAATGAGTGCAGAATAGGAGGTCTTCTTAAAGAAGAACTAACAGTTCGGAGAGAGACAGAATTCTTGCTGGTTGGTAGGTGATCAAATACTTATTTCATACAATAAAATATATTTAAAAACAATAAAATTAGATTTTCTGGATTCCCCCCCCCCCCTTATATTGTGCCTCCCATAGTTGAAGTGAACCTACGATAAAAAATGCAGACCTCCATGTTCTTTGTAGGTGGGAAAACTTGCAAAATCATCAGCATATAAAATGCTAATTTCCCCCACTATATAATGGGTTGTGCCCATGAAAATCCTAAAGCCAAACTGCTTATTCTGCTTATTGTTGACTCTTTTTTTTAAACGTTTATTGGATTGGATGACTGAAGCCTAAAGAAGGAAGATATTTTGACAATTTTAACAATTCATTTACCAAACAAGGACCTGAGTAGCATGTGGAAGAACCATACACAGCCACAACAGCCTAGCCCCTCCTCCTCTTGCTGCTCACCAGCTTGTGCACACACTGCTGTTGGATGGCATCCCAATCAACCAACATTTGTCACAATTCAGACACTGTGGTTGTGTTAATCACTCTTGAGCAAACAGAGCTGATCCCAAAAGTTTAACACAGTTGAGGTCCGTACTTCAGGCAGGCCTTTTCATGCTCTCCACTCCCAATTACTGGTGGTAGTCGCTGATAAACTCCGCTCTGTGGGGGCAAGCGTCGTCATCTTGGAGGACAGAGTTTGGTCCCAGGCTGTGGAGATGCGGGTTGCTCACAGTTTAGCACGTGGGGTACCATAGGTTTACAACTAAAATCCAGAACTGAATAAGCTGTTTGGCGTTGTTGGAGAAGAATCGCCAAGTTTTTCACGGGCTCAACTTACATAAACTTTTCTGCTCAACACTCAGATGCATTAAAACAATTTTTAGAGGGGAAACAAACAGGCTTTCCAATGGTATTAATGTTTTAGCTAAGAAGCATTGTTACAAAAAAATAAAATAAAATCAACCAGATACATTTTTTTTTCTTGGTTCAGATTATATAAGATGGAAAACTTGTTTGAAACAGTTTTACTTTCAGCGGTTGTGACGCGTTAAGAAAATTACGAGGCACGTTGGAAATCCCAAGACACGTCTTTTCCCTGCATACCTGCAAAAGTAAACAAATGCCAACCTCGATGTCAGCAATAACGAAATAATTAAGAATAATGAAGAAATATAAATTCTTCTGTGTTTCTGTGCTCGCGGCATAAGGTTTTACAGTTTTTGAGCTACCACCAGGTCTTCTCAACAATGTGTTTGCATTATTAGATCAAGCCATAAACTACAAAGGTGTTTGTTTGTACTGGCAGAGTTTGCTGCTGTCTATTTAATTAGGAAGCAAAACAAAGTTAAGCCGAGGATCATGTGTGCTGTCTTTGAGGCGGCTGGCTCTCAGACATCTTAACGAGGCTTAAATTGAAAACACTGACACAGAAAGGCAACTTCTGTTGTGGATATTTTACATTTTTCTTATAGTTGCCTCTACTTTTGTTTCATTAACCAAATCAAGAATGGGCGTATGGCTAATGTTGTATTTTGAGCTGTAACGTTTAGTGTTTAGTTCTTCATTTTAAGAAATCCCTGAGTTAACTTTAACCATACAACTTAAATTTGGATAAAAAGTGAATGGTAAATGGACTGTACAGTACTTGTATAGCGGCTTATCAAGTCAAGATACTCAAAGCGCTTTACAATACAACCTGTCATTTACCTCCTCACACATTCATGCAGCACTCTACTAGAGCTCTACAAAGATAATCAGACTTTGTAGAGACTATTCAGTGCTTTAGATCACGTTCATACACCGATGGGACACACACTGGCGGAATGGCGGCAATGAGGGGTTCAGTGTCTTGCTCAGGGACACTTCAACATGTGACTGCTGGTGGAATCGAACTGTCAACTCTCCTACTGGGAGGATGACAAGGGTCTAGAATGGCTTGATATTAGTTCATAAGTTGCTTGAAGATTTTTCTTAAGCCTGCTGGTGGCTTCTTTCATTTTTTTTAAGCAAAAAAAAATAAAAATAAGAATAAGGGGACTAAAAGCGAGTGGTTAAATTTTACAGAAGCAAGTCTTATAATTAAAGGTTCAGTATGTAATTTCTGGAACACGCTGGAACTTAGGAAAATTTTGAACAGAGACACGTTTCTGGTCCCTCCCCCTCAGAGCCATATATGGCTCTGTTACCCCTTGCTCTGCTGAAATTCAAATTCAAGCTCTGTTTTTATTGGCTGATTCAAATTCAAGCTCTGTTTTTATTGGCTGGTTACAAACTCTGTTTTTATTGGCTGGTTAATGGCGTGTCACTGTGGCTTTTTAGAAATGCTTTTAGAGAAGCAAGGGGACAATAGTTTTTTTCAGAGATTACTTGTCTAAAATCAGTATGTCAGGAGGTAGTGACAGAGTGAAGAAATATGTTAAAAATATATTGTTAGAAAAGTTACATACAGCTCCTTTAAAGTATGGTAAGAACAAAATATTTAGAATCAGCCTTTCTTTGCATTGACGTTGCCCATTGTACCTGTAATGCACATAAATAAACCTTTGTTTGTATTATTCCCTATTTAATTTAGAAATTATTCTACAAAGTAGACACAGAAAATTTATTATTTTACATACATATTTATCATAGTACAGTACACATATTCTGTAGGAGTCTTTAAAAGAGTCACACTACAAAGGTAATACAGTAAACAATAAACCTGTGATTTTCCTTTATTATTGTGTAATTTATATTCTACAGAATTGGAAAACACCTATTCTCAAAAATTAAAAGGCCTAAATTTAGTAGTTGGTAAATTTTTTTTAATGAAGGTCTTTCTCAATCTGCTAACTCTCAGAATATGTGTTGGGGATCAGTCACCGCTACTACCAGATCAAATTTTAGGTCAATATCTGTATAATTCACCAGTGGCGGACTTAGACATTTGGGGGCCCCAGGCAAACCTTTGTAAAGGGGCCCTGTACCGGTCTGTCGTGGTGAAGAGGGAGCTGAGTCAAAAGGCAAAGCTCTCAATTTACCGATCGATCTACGTTCCCACCCTCATCTATGGTCATGAGCTTTGGGTTGTGACCGAAAGAACGAGATCTCGGATACAAGCGGCTGAAATGAGTTTTTTCCGCAGGGTGGCTGGACTCTCCCTTAGAGATAGGGTGAGAAGCTCAGTCATCCGGGAGGGACTCGGAGTAGAGCCGCTGCTTCTCCACATCGAGAGGAGCCAGTTGAGGTGGCTCGGGCATCTGGTTAGGATGCCTCCTGGAGGGACTATGTTTCTCGGCTGGCCTGGGAACGCCTTGGGATTCCCCCAGAGGAGCTGCTCCAAGTGGCTGGGGAGAGGGAAGTCTGGGCCTCCCTACTTAGGCTGCTACCCCCCGCGACCCGACCCCGGATAAGAGGAAGAAAATGGATGGATGTTTTATTATTGCAATAAAAGGCTCTAAATCAAGTCTTACACCAAAATTCAACAACACTAAATAAACACAAACAAATAGAGAGGGTAGATGTGAGCAATACAGTAGAAATATATTTTCCTAAATTATAAGATTTTCACAACTTTAATTCTTTTAACGTTATATTACATATTCTGTAACAGGGAACAGTTGTTAGATCAATGTGAAAAGTGAGTGTGTGTAGTTGAGATGTGGTACTTTGAGATGAATTCACACACTGGCTCGATATGAACAGCAAGATGTCCAGGCATGAGACACTTTTTACAGCATTAAGTGATCATGAATTACCTTGATTATTCAGCTGGACTTCTATGAAAGTTGTCTTCTGTCTTGTTTCTGGTCTTTAATGATGCATGTTTAAAGACTGCATCTGAAAAAAACAACAAAATGTTAGTGTTGGAGGAAATAAAAGAAAAAATAAGACATTATTACATTTAACACATGTGAAGGCTCTCATTTATCCAAGTTTCCATAATTAAGACTGAAAGTTTTGACTTCTTTTTAAACCTTAAAACTTACACAGACTGTAAGACGTACTGTAAACTAAATGACTCAAATAATGTCACAGATTTTTCCACCTGGATTATTGAGCATGCATCAGGGAATGTCACTTTTCATTTATATCAATTTTTACATTTTAGATAACATTTTAATTTAGCAATCCTAGCCTTTTGATTCTGTTGTTTTAAACTAACAGTGGCATTTCTGTCCAAAGCAAACCAGTCATTATTAAAAAACACATTTTTGCATTACTCTGAAAGCTATAAGTTGTGCTTTATAATGTATTTAATGGAGGGACTATGGACCAAATAACAAAACAATGATAGTCTGATGAAGTTTTAACAGTCAAATATTTTGTAAAATGGTTGAGCATTTTTTTTATAGATAACTGTGGAATATTTTAGATCTATTCTATTCAATGTAAAGTCCGAATAATTTAATAATACTGTATACTAAGCAAGCAGGGCAGAGAACTAAAGTAGGTAAAATATATAATCCCCTCTCTCCTATTTAAGTCAGAAGATTTAGGTCGAATATCTTTTAATATTTTGATACAGAAAGAAAACGTGAAAATAGTGGTTGTCTCAGCTGATTACTGTTAGGATTTCTTTTACCCAACCTACAAAATAATTTCTAAAACTCGTACCTCATCTTGCTGTAAATACTTTATCTTCATCTTCTTGAGTCACTGCCTCAGCGCCACTTCCTCCTGGCTGGATCCTGATGTCCTGCGGCGGTTCCGCCACACTTTTAAATGGGCCGCTGCCGCTCGTGACCGTCATTAACAGTTGATGAAGTTTTAGAATTCGACCCATTAAAAAGGTTGTCACTTTCGGTAGTGAAGAAACATACGTTATTGTTTTTTGACGCTTTTTACGTTTTTCAGCTCCGCTTTCTGTCTCCTGTCTCCCGCTTCCTTCTCAGTAAACAGCAGCGAGCATACAGCACTTCCTGGATTAGTGGGTGACGTCATGACGCATGACGGAATAGTCCATTTTAGTAGGGGGGAACAAAACTCAACCGTTTTTTCTGTTGCGTTTTTAAAGATAGTTTTCATCGTAACTATAATTATTTTTATGTTAAACGTACATTAACAAGCAGGAGCAATGTTAGGGATGTAGGTGATGGCTGGGGTCCCTGCTTATTGGCGGCCCCTGCTCATTGGCGGCCCCTGCTGATTGGCGGCCCCAGGCCACGGCCTCCTTCGCCTGAATGGTAGATCCGCCACTGTAATTCACAGACTTATTGCTATTTTTTTTTAGTCAATTAGTTGTGGCAGCCATTCTGAGTTGTAGATGCATACACAATGATTTATTTCTGCAAGTTTCAATAAAATTCATATACTGTATGTAGACACATACAAGCTGAAACAAAACCGTCTGCCTTCACCTTTTGTTCGGCGTGCGACTATTAACTTCGTCGGTACATCATGGCGACAAAAGTGTTGTACACTGAAGGAATAAAGTTCACTTTAGGCCGGTTTAAAATGGCAAACCTTTCAGATATCTTGTAATCTGTTTCTTTAGAAAGCTGTTGGTGCCAACAGGAAGTGTTGTGAGAATATCAGGTGTCATGCAGCAGAGTGCGTTTTCATGCTTTAAAGGTTCAGTATGCAGTTTCTGTAGAACTGCAGCACTTAGAAATATTTTCAACAGGCAAAGCATTCTGATCCCTCCCCCTCAGAGCCATATGTGGCTCTGCCCCCTTGTGGTCTGTTGAATTTCAAATTCAAGCTCTGTTTTTATTGGCTGATTCAAATTCAAGCTCTGTTTTTATTGGCTGGTTACAAACTCTGTTTTTATTGGCTGGAAAATGGCGGGTCACCTTTTCTTTTTAGAAATGCTTATTTACCACCTGGAGAAGCAAGGGGACAATATTTTTTTTTATTTTTTTTCAGAGATTACCTGGCTAACATCAGTCTGTCAGGAGGTAGTGACAGAGTGAAGAAATATGTTCATAAAAAAAGCTACATACTGCAGCTTTAACACAAACTGCAATGGTCTGAAGGGATCGAATGTACTCATTATTTTACAGTTTTACAGTTGTGTATTTTTTTTTTTTTTTTTTACTTTGTAAGAAAATACCGGTAAGTGTTTCTGAGTTGTGATCTTTACGGTCCTTATGAAGCATTGAGAATGTGGTTAGCTCAGTGCTCTCTCTCAGCTTGCATAACTTTCTTCCTGTAGGTCTCCTACAATAACTTTCAGAGTTACGTAAGCGATGGTTTGATGTTTATTGAAGAAAAGTACAGGTGTGTGTGGACACACCTTTGTTTTTGCTGTTATAAAACCTCTTCCGTGCTCTCTCTCTCTTTCACCCGGGCCTTCAAATTGCAGACTAAGCCAGTCGTCCAGATGAGTGTGCAGCTGTGACGTCAGCAGGCGTAGTTTTATTAGTTTTGTGGTTGTCGCTGGGCAAACACTTGTTGTCATCACTCTGGGGTGTTTCCTCCAGCTGAGGCTCATAAAACACATCGCTTTGTGACTGTCCCTTGATGTGGGACTCGTTTCACATTTATTACACCCACAAATGGGCTGTGCAAAAAGCGTGATGCAGTGCGTTGCACACTTGGACTCGCTGCGTGGCTTTCGGCGGTAGCAGTGCGCAGCTGGGTGGCTACTGGGGGTAACTCATTTGCAGTTTCTTGGAAAGCTGACAACATGAAGAAGCCCTTGTAGCTCTTCACTGAAGATAATGGGCCGGTTGCTGGAAAAAATGCTAAGTAATTGTTTTTACAATGCATACTAAAGTGCATTTTTCTTGTGCAAAAACAAGTTTTGCCTTTGAAATCCTTCCCAGTCACGGTTTTGGCATCTGTCCTTGGTAAATTATGTCACGCTTGCCTTCAGGATGACCTGATGTCTTATCAAAGATAATCGTTGAGGTGTAATAAGTGCTGAGTGTTCCACCCTCAAGGGCTCAGTGCTCACGAGGTTGTGTGTTTCTGCTTCTTCAGCTTGGCTGTGAAATTAACTCAGACTCTTCGTCAGAGGGGCAGCTGTAGATAACGTATTCAGTCGTGCCCAATCCTGGTCCTCGAGGGCTGCTGTACACGCTTTAAATGTTTCTCTGCTTTGACACACCTGATTCGAGTGAATGAGTGATTAGCGGGCTTCTGCAGAACCTGAAGAGATGCTGAAGAGCAGGTAAAACAGCTAAAACATGCAGGACAATGGCTTTCAAAGACCAGGATTTGATGCACCTTACAGTTTGCCCCTTTTAGACCCTCAGAATTTGAAACAAGTCTTAGGCCTTGTCCAGACGAGAATGGCGATTTGTAAATTTGCAATGGTTTTCCTTTTTAATTGTTTCACCCATGTCCACATGGAAATGGCATTTAAAGAGTCCTTAAACATTGTTTTTCAAAACTCTAAAAAAAATCCTTAAACACCACTGTTGCATTGTTGTGTGTACAGCCTTAACACAACCTTTAAAAAAGATGATGTCTTTGTCCCACCTATAACATACGACCATAAGCGTGACAGTAATGACCGATTACATGCTTGTGTTCATTCTGCAGATGATCTGAGGATCTTCTCAAATGCAGCAGCAACTTTGTATTATGTCAATGAACGAATAAGACTGAGTAACAATAACATTACCTTAAATATAGCAAAACAAAATACCTTATTATTACCGTACACAAAATAATCTTGCCAAGCTGCCAAGATTTGTTTTTTAATGGATGCACAATATTATTGGCATGGTATCGGCCGATATTAGCTATAAAGTTAAATATCGGACATTCCATCAAAATAACTCACCGATATGAAAGGCTTCTGTTTTAAGTTAATTTTTAATTTAAGAAACTGTCAAGTAAATCAATTAATGCACTATTTCTTATGCATTTTTTCACTTGTCGCTTGTGAACAGGTTGAGTTTAGGTTTGTGAAAATTGACAAATTTGCACTGTTCGAGTGTTATTGTGTTAGAGAGAGTAAATATCATGAATAATTTTGACATTAAACATAATCCAAGTTGAAGTGTTACATCATTTTCACCCCCTTTTTTGGCATCTGTATTTGGTAGCAGGCCAAATTGACAAAGACCATGCAGAATAATGTAGTATTTTAATTCCACAGCAGAGAAACTATGTAGCCTCTGTAAGTAGCTTTAGGAAAAAAACATTTGTATTGGTATAGGTTATCGGCCAAATAAATTTTAACATATTGGCATATTGGATATCGGCCAAAAAGCCATCGTACATCCCTAGTTTTTTTTTTAATGATTTTGATCTTTCAACAATTAAAAATAACTAACAAAACATAACAATGTATCAAGTACAGATAAAAAATATCAATAAATGGGAATAATTATAAAAGACTGACACACAGAATACACTGCATACATTTGTCCACGTATTTGGACTGAGGCAACTCTGTCAATAGTTTAATGCGGCCCTAAATACAAGTTCAGCATTACTGCTACTACTACATTACCATCACTAAGAGTATTTTGGGTTTTGCTCTTACATTTACCCTCCATCTTTCTCTTCTTGTCTTTACCATTTGGAGCTGCACATCTTCTTTACCGTTTCTGGTGTACTGTCATGGAAGCGTACAACGTTTAGATCCGTTTTCTGTGTTTGTGTGGATGAAAACATTTCTAGAAAATGTGCTGTATTTACGAGGGAAAATATTGTTTTTCAAAAGAAGTTTTCCCATTAGGACAGAGTTTTTTTTTTTTTTTTGTTCCCCCGGGTCCCCTTCCCATGTCTCCACAATGACTCGGTGAAAACGGGGTCAGTTTTCAAGCACAGCTCAGCTCGGTTTGATGGAATATCTTGAGTTTGGAGAGAAGGGAGAGAGGAAGGAAAGGAACTTGCAAAACACCGCAGTACTCTGCTGGAATGAACAAGATTGCATGTTTATGTGTCAACTGTGTGTGTGTTGAGTGTGTGAAATAAACTGTATGTTCCACCTCATGTGAGACCAGCGTCCTTTTCCTGTTTGTTGCCATGCACTGGTTTTTACTCTGATGTTGTAATGTCGCTCACAGCTTTGCGCGTGACCCACACTTTCTGTCATGGCAATATGGTGAGAGAGGAAAGTCTGGCTGTAAAGAATTAACAGAGGCATGACGAAACAAACAAACGAAAAAAATTTATAGAGAAGGGCAACACGGGGAGAGGCGAGGATTAGAAGCAAGCAAAGCTGCCTGATGTTCGCATGTTTCCTTTTCTTTCTCGCTCAGCTGTTGTGTGTTCTAGCGTGGGTATACACACAGATTACCTTACGCAAACACTGTGCCTTTGCTTTGAGGAGGCAATGCAGATACTCGCAGCTAATGTTTTCCTTATCGGGAGACGCACCAGTCAATCATGCACTGTAGTCGAGAGGGACTGGAAAAGCAGCCGGCCATTCATTTATTATGCCCAGGCTCCATTGTGGCTGTGTGCACGCTTCTTTTACAATGGACTTAAACGAGTGACTCTTTCTTATGTCATACCATTTACGTCATAATTTTGGGTGATTACGGTAACACAAGCAGCCTGGTCCAAATCTCCACCCGTTTACAGGCCGGCATGTGAGGCATAAAAAGCCGGCACAAAATAGACTACCCGGTAGCTTTAAAAAAAAAAAGTTAAACATTACTGGTATTAAAATAACGAGTTACCTTACAGGATGTCTGAACTCACATTTTTTTTCTTCAACATGGACTCAGGACTGATGTTTACGCGTTTACATCATTTATGCGGAAACGAGTAAACCGTTCTCATAGCGTATCGTAAAGTATGCAAATTCTCGCCACTTTCTGCTTCCATTGAAATTTTGATTCGGGTGAACTGGATTTTCTGGCATTGCAGTTATTCTCAGTATCAGTGTGTGACGTGTGTTCATCAGGCTGAAGCAACTTCTCTCATATGTTGAAAGCAAGAGGAGAAGACAACATCTCTGTGAATGAGCGACATTTGATCCCTTTTTTTGTCCTCAAGTTTTTTTTCATGGTCGTTGTCTTGAGCATCTTCATATTCTCAGGGTCTTCATTTAGAGCTTCAGCGCCTTGTTGAATATATTTCCATTTGACTTGTCCATATGTATGCACCTGTATGCACACATTTTAATTTACAATGCTGTTTTTTTGACAAGAGTTTTAAGGATTTGTCATTCCTGGAAAAAAGCAAAACAAACTTTATTTCTAAAAACAGAAAAACATAATGTTGACTCTACTTTGGGGAATCTACTTCCCTTGAAAGACTTTCTTTTAATTTGAATTTCAGCAGAAGTGATGCAGATTAATGGTCAGTTTCCATTTGATCAAAAAAAGACGAGCGATTAGAACCCATCGGGATTTTTAGGAATGAGGGTCAACCTTCTAACTTCCTCTGTTACAGGAAACCCATTAAAAGCACCAAGCTACATACATTTATTGAGCGTTAAAGTTATTTCTTTTATTATTAATAAATAATCAGGTGAATTATTTTCCATCAGCTGCTTTTTATTTGAAATGCACGTTTTGTTCTTTATAGACATATTTGATCGAAAGATTCCCTAAACATCAGCCACATTTTACTGTATTATTATTAAACAATTTAATGCCTTTAAATCAATTTTGACAGTTTCCACTAATTATCACATAATATATATATATATATATTTTACTTTTTTGAGATTCTGTAGATACACTTAAAATTGAATATGACCTAAAAATGATCAACAAGGTGTGGGATTCTTGGTTTTTCTGTCTGTTTGTCACTCTTCCTTCCTCAGCCAATCACTCAACTCACTACACCTGCTGCCTGTCTGAGGAGGACTGCTCACTCACCTATTTAAGCAGCTGCCAGACACCTCTTCAGCGCTGGGACATCTTCTTCCATTCGGACCTTCCACGGCCTGACTCTGGTCTTCTCCAAGACCTTCCTCATCCACGGGTCTCAACCTCTGTGGATCATTAGATGTCCTCATCTGCACCGTCTGGTCTCAGCCTGCTCCTCTCTCCAACTGGATCCTCTCACTCCACCTGCTGCAACCCCAGGAATCCCACCTTCAACTCTCCTCCAGAACACCTCCTGCAAAACAAAGTAAGGATTTCAATTCTTCAACTCAAGATTCAAAACCATCATACAACCCACGGATATATATACTCACCAACTCTCTCCCCTTCCTTTACAGCTGCTCGAGTACTTTTTATCTGCACTGTAAATAAACTTCACTTAACTTTTGCCCTGCCTTGTGTCCTTACTTCCTTGGTCTGCTATTTGGGGTCGACGTTAAAACCAAACCTGATAGTATGTCCCAGCCTATGGACCCCCCAGGCACGACTGAGGAAGTAAGTGGCCAGTTAGGGTCTACGTTACAGCAGATTGTCACTCAGCAGCAAACTACCCAAAAGAACCTACTGCAGCTGGGGAGCATGGTGTCTTCTCTACAGAAGGAGTTGTCAACCCAAACAAAACCAAATCCTGGCAAGGAGCCAGACGTTCGTCCTTCAGAGTTTTTTGAAGGTAACACACGTAAATGTGGCGGCTTCATTCTCCAATGCGAGTTGGCTTTCAAACGAGCTCCAATCACCTACGACTCTGATTTTGCTCGCATCACTTACATCATAAGTGCACTGAAGGGTGAGGCGCTCCAATGGGCACAAGCCTTCCTCCGCCGACGTTCTGTTGACCGCTTGTCTTACTCCATGTTTTTGAAGAACTTTCTCCAGGTGTTTGACCACCCTCTCCAACAGGAGGAAGCGGCCCAAAAACTGTTTTCCTTACGCCAAGGAAGTGAAACGGTGGCGAAGTTCGCAATTCACTTCCGCATCCTCGCTGAGGAGTCCGGATGGGAAGGAAAAGCGCTCCGTAGCGCATTCATCAAAGCTCTAAACCGCCAAATAAAAGATAAGCTGATCACTGGGGAAATCCCTTCCGACCTAGACGACGTCATCGCCTTGGCCATCCGTGTTGACAACCGTGTTCGAGAGAGCCAACTCGAGGACGACTTCAACTCCCGTGAGTCTCTCGCTTCCGGAAGTTCCGCCCCCACAGCTTCCGAGTCTTTCTCCGAAACGGAGCCGATGCAAATCGGAAAGACCCGAATCACCCCTGAGGAGCGACAGCGACGTCTTGAGGCCAATGCATGCATGTATTGTGGAAAACAAGGTCACACAGTAAAAACGTGCAGATTACTGCTAAAAGCCAACGCCCGCCAGTAGGTAAGGGGATACTGGTGGGTACGACTTCTTTTTCTCCTAAAAATTTAACCTTGCCTGTGATTCTCTGTTTGAACTCTGTTAATCATCCCATGCAGGCATTTCTCGACTCTGGTGCAGAACAGAGCCTGATCAGCAGAGATCTAGTAGACAAACTGCAGATTCCCACAACCAGTTTGGACCCATCCATTCCTGTCACCGCCATCACGGGACAACACATTTCGTCCATCTCTTTAAAAACAATAAAGATCAAATTTGTTGTCTCAGGAAATCACAGGGAGTATGGTGAGTTTTTTGTTTTTGATTCGCCCACGTCTCAACTCGTACTGGGATACCCCTGGTTAAAGACACACAACCCATGTATTAACTGGACAGAGAACAGAATTGAAAGATGGGGGGAGGAGTGTTCTTTGAAATGTCTCCATTCTGCAGTCTCTCCCAGTTCACCTCCTCCATTGGTGAAAGAAAAGATCGATCTAACCTAGGGCTGGGCGATATGGAAAAAATCATATATCACGATATGGACTTTTTTATATCACGATAACGATATATATCACGATATATACAACACGATGTGTGTACAGGAAAAATTTGGACCAAAGTTTTTTTATTTTATTATTTTACTACAGATAGTTACAATTATAAGAATGTGAACAAAACGAACAAGGAAATTTGGACCAAAGTAGAAACTAGATCTACCTTAATTCAAGGAGTACGATTATGGAATGACTTAATGCCAAATGACAAATGTTAAGGAAGCCAAATCATTCCTTGTATTTAAGAAACTGGTAAAAAATGAATTGCTAAAAAAAATAAATGAATCTAATTTAATGTGTGATATATGTGAATTGAAAATTGACTGAGTTATTTACTTATTTTGTTATTATAGAAAATATTGTTTGAACTGTTATTAGATGAATAAGGAGCAGATTTAATAAGATTTATTCTTCATCTGCTACCTTTCATTTTATTTTTTATTTTTTTCTATTATGAATACGTTAATTGTTGTATTTCATATTATAAAATGAATAAACTAACAAACAAACAAACAACTCCTTTTCTACTTTGGTCCAAATTTTTCCTGCAGGTGGCGGTAAAACAACAGCTGCTAATGAAACTCACGAAGAAGAAATCCGCTCTGAAGTTTGAGTAAACAAAGCAAGAAACAGAAAAGAGAAAACGTTGCGTTTGATTGCGGTTCTGTTGTGTCTCTGGTCTGTTTTGTATTGGTTAACTGGACCCGAGTTCGGACTCGGTTGGACTCTGGGTTCGTGTCCTCTGGACCCATTTTGTCTCCGAGTTTCAGCGGAGCGAAATAATGGAAGCTAACAAGGTGAGCTTCCCCCTCTTTTTGGTAAAAGTTATTCTTCTTGGGCTGCCTGTGCAGCTGTTTTCTCCTTGTTGAGACACCGGCTTCATGCGCCTGCGGCTCTGTTGCTCTCGAGTTTAACAACGTAAAGCATGTGTCGCAAACCCGCGCGTGCGTCAAACATAAAGCAGCGCCGTCATCTCGCAAAACCACAATATGAAGCTTCTTTGCGACAGTTATTTTTTTATTCTTATTTATCACGATAGAGACGATAGAAGGAAAGTAGCACGATAGACACGTTTCTATCGTCCCCACGATATATATCGTCATATCGCACAGCCCTAATCTAACCAACGTGCCTGCCACTTACCACTCTCTGGCACCGGTTTTTAGCAAACAACTAGCATTATCCTTACCTCGTCACAGACTCTACGACTGCGCAATTGATTTACTTGCTGGTGCTCCACTACCTGCTAGTAGGTTGTATAACATCTCAGGGCCTGAAAAGGCAACCATGACAGAATATATTGAGGAGTCTCTTAAATCTGGTATTATCCGTCCATCTACATCTCCACTTGGGGCAGGATTTTTCTTCGTCTCAAAGAAAGACAAAACCCTCCGTCCGTGTATCGACTATCGGGGTCTGAATCAGATCACCATCAAAAACAAATATCCACTTCCTCTTATCGAATCAGTTTACGAACAGCTACAAGGTGCAACTATCTTCTCAAAACTTGACCTACGCAACGCTTATCATCTGGTCCGTATTCGCAAGGGGGACGAGTGGAAAACTGCTTTTAAAACGCCTCTTGGACATTTTGAATACCTGGTCATGCCTTTTGGGTTGACCAATGCCCCGGCAGTTTTCCAAGCTCTTGTTAACGACGTCCTACGTGATTTCCTTCAGGTCTTTGTTTTTGTATACCTAGATGACATCTTGATCTACTCCAAAGACGAGACGCAACACACTCGACACGTCAAAGCGGTCCTTCAACGTTTATTGGAGAATCAGCTGTTCGTTAAAGCCGAGAAGTGTGAGTTCCACAAATCTTCTATCACCTTCTTGGGATTCATCTTTGAAAGAGGACAGGTGAGGTCTGACCCGGACAAGACTACAGCAGTGGTGGATTGGCCTGTGCCCTCCAATAGGAAGCAGCTACAGCGATTCCTGGGGTTTGCCAACTTTTACAGACGCTTTATTAAGAACTACAGCAAGGTGGCCATCCCTCTCACACAACTCACCTCTACCCGTGTACAGTTTGCCTGGACTGCTGAAGCAGACACTGCTTTTTCTACCTTAAAACATCTTTTCTCCACAGCTCCAATCTTATCTCATCCGGATGTTTCAAAACAGTTCATCGTTGAGGTCGACGCCTCTGACGCCGGAGTCGGGGCGGTCCTTTCTCAACGGTCATCCGATGATGGGAAACTCCACCCATGTGCCTTCTTCTCCCGTCGCCTGTCTTCTGCTGAGGCCAACTACGACGTGGGTGACCGTGAACTGTTGGCCATTAAACTGGCCTTGGAGGAATGGAGACATTGGCTGGAGGGTTCGGAACTTCCCTTCATCGTCTGGACAGACCACAAGAACCTGGCCTATCTTCAAGGAGCGAAGAGACTTAACGCCCGACAGGCCAGGTGGTCTTTGTTTTTTGCTCGATTTAATTTCTCGATTTCCTATATTCCAGGATCTCGTAACGTCAAGCCAGACGCCCTTTCTCGACAGTTTTCCTCGGTCGAGGGTCCAGAGACTCCGGACGACATCCTCCCGTCTTGTTGCACAGTGGGTGCTGTGACTTGGCCAATAGAGGAAGACATATTGGAGGCCCAAAGAACCGAACCTGACCCTGGCTCGGGTCCTTCTGGGAGATTGTTCGTTCCCGCCTCCATGGTGAGCAAAGTTCTGGTCTGGCTCCACACTGCCCGGTTCTCCTGTCACCCCGGCATCCGACGCATGCTCCACCTGACCAAAGCATCCTTCTGGTGGCCAACTCTTCAGAAGGACGTTAAGGAGTTTGTCTCGGCCTGCCCTGTCTGCGCCCGGAACAAACACAACAACCAGCCCCCCGCTGGTCTCCTCCTACCTCTCTCGATCCCCAACCGTCCTTGGTCCCACATCGCCTTGGATTTCATCACCGGTCTCCCGGTCTCCAATGGTAAAACAGTCATTTGCACCATCGTTGATCGTTTTTCCAAGTCTGCACATTTCATACCGCTTCCTAAACTTCCATCTGCTCTTGAGACTGCCCAGGTCGTCACGGAACACGTTTTCCGCCTCCATGGCATACCTCAGGAC